>SZWC01005917.1:125537-148064 GCA_023375785.1 Penium margaritaceum
AGGGCATGATGGAGCACAGGTCAAGTTTGGCAACGTTCTCTACATACCTGACATTGCTGTTAACCTCCTCTCCCTCGGCCAACTGATGAAGAGAAGAGCTTGCGTCATCAGTAATGGCAAGCATGTCACGCTCAAAAGCCATGAAGGAAAAACCTTTGTAGAAGGTCAGCTCTTTCTTCATGGCATGATTGAGCTGGATTTCAGCGCACCAGCTCAAGATGAGACGGATTCCCCATTTGCAGCAGCAAGTCTACACCAACCTGTAGGTGCAGATGTTGTAGTGTGGCATAATAGGCTTGGCCACATCAGCAATCAGTTGGTGGAATCCATGATGAAGAAGGACCATGTCAACGGCCTCGATATCAAGAAAAGTGGCCAAGGCAAAACTGACCATTGTGAGGATTGCGCTCGTGCCAAGTTGCCACGAAAAAGGTTTCCTCCTGCAAGCAAGTACAACATCAGCCAAAAGCTGAGACTGGTTCACACCGACATCTACGGACCGCTCCCCTTAGCAACAGTCTATGGTGGACACCGTTACTTCCTCATCTTTGTGGATAATGTGACACGTTTTCTTTGGAGCTACCCTCTCCGAACCAGAGATGAAGCACCAACCTACTTCTTCAAAGGGCTGGCAATGGCATAGAGGCAAAGCAACAAGAAGCTGCAAGTCCTACGCTCCGACAATGTTGGCGAGTACACCGGCACAAAATTCATGTCGCAGCTTGAAGACATGGGCATCATGCAGCAGTTCTCTACACCATATACCCCGCAGCAGAATGGTGTCGCAGAAAGGGCGAATCACACTGTTCAGGAGACATTCAAATCCATGCTGCTAGGAGCGCAGCTGGACAACTCTTGGTGGCCGTATACTTTGAGGCAAGCAGTTTGGGTGCGGAATCGTGTACCGCACATGGCCTTACCAGACATGACTCCATTTGAAGCATGGCACGAATGCAAGCCGGACATCACCATGCTTCGGACATTTGGATGCATGGCGTTTCTCCACGTCCCAAAAGAACGTCGCAGAAAGCTTGCAGACAAAGCAGCTTGTGGCATGTTTGTCGGACAAAGCCCCAACATGAAAGGTTGGGATTTCTACGACATTGACTCTCAATGAATTGTCACCAGTCGTGATGCAGTTTTCTTCGAACATCTGACACATCAAGGGTGGGAAGTCAAGCGCTCGACCGCACCTGACCTCCTTGAGTCATTCTACGACTCATTTGTGGAGTATATCTAAGACGATGCAGCAGACTGTGATCCACTCACCACGACGGATCTGGATCAGGCGAGTGAAGAGGTGGTGTGCACGAGTGTGCCCCTCGCGACTGACCACGACGAACGCATCGCCACTAATCAGGAGACGGTCGTAGTAGGCCATGGCGAACGCCATCCCGTGGTGACGCAAGATGGTGTAGAGGCGACGCGGCTGAAGCAGCACAACGGCACAGTCGAACGCCGGTACTTCACGCACCTCTTGCAGCAGCAGATGGAAGAACAACACAAGGAGGATGAAGCAGAATGCAACATGGCGATCACAACATGCATGGTGTATGCTGAGAATGATGAGGTACATGCCGACTTCACAACAACGCATCTAACAGCTCTCCTTTCCAAGGCCTCATCTGCACTACCGCCCGAGCCAAAGTCACTAAAGGAAGCACTGGCAGGCGAGTTTGCAGCAGAATGGAAAGCAACACTAGATGCAGAATACAACAGCCTTGTGAAGCAGGGAACTTGGGAGCTAACAGAGCTGCCATCCGGCTCAAGGCCAGTTGGTGTGAAGTGGGTGTTCAGGGTGAAAACGAAGGCGGGCGACAGCATCGACAAATTCAAAGCGCGCCTGGTTGCAAAAGGGTTCTCGCAGGTTGAAGGCAAGGATTTCTTCGAAACCTACACACCTGTCAGCCGTTATACCACAGCGCGCATCATGCTCGCCATTGTAGCAGTCAAAGACTACGAGGTGCAGTAGCTCGACATCAAGAACACCTTTCTGCATGGAGGAATGGACACTACGACCTACATGAAGCAGCTGGAAGGGTATGATGACGGCAGTGGAAGAGTATGCAAGCTCGTCAAGAGCTTGTACGGGTTGAAGGAGATCCCTCTCCTTTGGTACCGCAAGGTGTAGAGCCTCCTGGAGTCACTAGATTTTCATCCATCAGCCTACGACAACTGCTTGTTTCTACATCGTCAGGCTGAGAACAAACGTCCAGACTGCTACGTCCTCGTCTACGTTGATGATATCCTGATCATCAGCCCGTCGCCAGACTTCAGCCCGTCGCCAGACTTCAGCCATGCAACTGCTTGTGCAATAGCGAAAGAGGTCAATGTGACGCTGATTCCGAGCTTTGAGTACTACCTCGGCATGAACATCAAACGTGATCGTGCATCACGCACGCTCAAGTTGTCACAGCAGTCTTACGCAACCAAAATCTTTGAATGGTTTGACATCCTAGATCGTCACGTTCTGACTCCCCTAACGCAGCAGCAGCTGATTCATCAGGGACCAAGGGGGAGAAATGAGACTGACTATCGCAGCAGAGTCGGTTCACTTATGCATGCTGCAAGCTGCACACGACCTGACCTGCAGTTTGCGGTGAGCAACTTGGCGCGTGGGAATGAGACCTACTGTGAAAGGGCTTGCAAGGAGCTGGACCGTGCCCACGGGTTCTTCCGGACTACCTCAGACACAGGATTGGTCTTCGGCTCGTCAAGTAACTTGGAGCTGAGCTGCTACGTGGATGCAGATTTCGGCGGCACAGAAGAAGACCGTCAAAACACCACAGGATTCGTTTGTCTCCTGGCCGGAACGGCAGTCTCGTGGTCGAGCAGGAGGCAAAATATCATCACACTCAGCTCAGCTGAAGCTGAGTATGTCGCAGTGACATCAGCAGCTCAGGAGGTTACCTACCTCAGGAACCTCCTTGACGACATCGGCTTCCCGCAGTACGGCCCGACCAGAGTTTACGTCGACAACAAATCAGCTATCGACCTTGCAAACTCGACAAAATTTCAAGGACAAACGAAGCACATTGACATCCACAACCATTGGATTCGCTCAAAGGTGATCGACCAAACGATTGTCCTCGAGCACATCCCAGGAACAGCGCAAGCAGCAGATTTTTTAACAAAATGTATCCTGAAGGACATTTTTACAGGTGTATGGAGCAATGTGGACTTACGCGTAATGCCCACACGTAGTATCCCCGGAATAAAGGCGACCTGGGAGACACGTGCCAGTCGAAGACACGCGCCAACGCCATCAGCGATCTCTGCACACAGAAAAATGGAGATTCGTACCTCATGGTGCACGGAGAAATGTTTGTGGAGCATGCAGCAGAGATAAAGAGCCATCAAGAAAATTCACCTGCAGCAGAAAATACCCGAGCAGCAGTTCGAGTCCTTTCATCGCCGACAGACACCGTCACGCTCAGTGTCGGCGTCACATCTGAAAAATTTACACCTGTCTCCCCTTAGCAGCCTGCTACAAAAATCGTTTTTTCCCCCAGATAGTCAGCAGCTTCAACCGCCCACTTCAGTCCCCTACTTCGTTAGGAGACCCAATTCAGTCTCCTACATTTCTAGAAAAACGTTCTATTGAAGACCTGGTTCAGTCCTGAAAGAAAAATCAAAATCCGGCAGCGTGGACCGTTAAATCGGAGCGAAAAGGGGTTGCGAGAGTTGTTTTCGCGGAAAGGGGGTGCGAGTGGTGTAGCGAGCGCAGTAGGCGAGCGAAGCAGGGCTTCTCGACGGAGCAGATGCGGCGAAAGCAAAGGGGGGGGGCGAGCTGCGAGAGGGGCAGTGGCGGCAGCAAGCGGCAGGCCTGCCGTGACGGCAGGCTTGGCAACGAAGCTGCCTGCCATCGCGGCAGGTAGCGAGCGACCAAACTCGCTTGCCTGCAAAGTGGTGAGCGAGTTTTCCATGGGGGGGACGAGCGAGCTCGCACCTCCGAAGCAAGCTCGCGAAGCCCCTCCCATTACTGGACGGAACCTGGCGAGGGAGCCAGAAAGAAGACAAAGCGGTGAAGAGGAAAAGGACGAACGACGACTTCACCGGCGCCACCCCCTCTCCCTCTGACCTCCACCCCAATCCCTCGATCGGGGGGAGGGGGGCGGGATGTTGCTAGGGGGGGGGGCAAGCGGACGGCAGACGGCGGGTACGAGACCCAACCGCCGGCCACCCAACGGCGGAAGACGGAGGGAGGGTGGAGGGGTCAGGGGGGGGACGAGGGGCGGATCGACGGCCCAGGAGACGGCCCCCTGGAGCCGTCGATTGCGGCCATCGGCGGGCCCACGGGGGACGGGGGCCCCCTCTCGCTTCCCCCGCGAGAGGAGTCCCCACCCATGGGGGGCCCTCGATTTTATCGAGGTACCCACCCGGGTGGGGGTTTCACGAAATACCCAAAGAGGGTCTCTCTGGAACACCCGGGGTACCTGGCAACAATCGAGGTCCCCCCCGCAGCAGGCACAACACCAACAGCCCCGATCTTTGCGCTAAAAAATCCGGAAAAAAATAAGGATCACATCTTCCCTTTTCAGGGAACCCCCCGGATCCTACCCGCATCTCCATCACCACCAACGGAAAACCCCACCCTCCAACCACCCACAACCCCACCGGCGGAAGCCCCGGCAGTGGAGTTCAAGGGGGTGGAACAACGGGAAACACCACCGCGGCCAGCTCGCAGCAGGTACAAGACGTCGGGGAAAGGGCCACGGAGTTCAATGGCGGAGATTTTCTCCGCTTGTACAGGCCAGATTTAATTATGGCATCTATGTCCATGGGGGGGATGGACCCTAGAGCTGTAAAACACTATGTGCTACATGTACAACAGGGCTGTGCATGCCTGCTGACCCAGACCAGTCAGCAGCTGTGTAGTGCGACTATGCACTGCTGGGTTCTGGGCTAGGTCTAGTCAGGGTAGGGCTACACCTGACTGGGTAGTGTGGACCGCCCTACATCAGCTGTTGCATCAGCACGACACAGCAGCAGCATGCAAGGCCCAGAGTGGGGACCGCTCTACATCAACACATGCATGCACGACACAGCGCTTCGTCACAACATGCATGCACGAGTCATCAGCCACATGCAAAGCCAGAAGCGGGGACCGCTCTGCATCAGCACAGTCATGCACGACTAAGTAGCAGGAGCTACTGGAGGGGCTACTGCCTGTAGGAAGATTCCTAGGCTAGGAATCTTCCCACCTGCAGCCGAAAGCTTCCATCAGCCTGGATAGCTGTCAACTTGCCAGTAGTCTGCTATAAAAGGTGGCCAGCCTGGCAGCATTCAATCAACAACTCAGTCATCACCAAGCTTTCCGCCTACAATCTACCACAGTAGCCTGCACCAGTTCCAGACATCACGTGAGGCCAAGACTCTACAGACACTCTTCTTAAGACCCCAGCAAGCCTGGCAGCAGTCTTCCAGCCTGGGCAGGAGGACGCCCCTGACTACCTGAAGGCCTGACTACCTAGAAGAGGTGGCAAGACTACGCCCAAGACTCAAACTACTTTGCTAGAGTTGTCTTGCTAGGCGTTGCCCACCTGTGGGCCAGGAGCTGTGCCTAGGCGTGAGAGTCCAGAGTTAGTCTCTAGCTGAGCTGTGTTTGCTGTATTGTTTCTTGTACTATAGTTGTGATCAACTACACTCATTCAGTCCTAGCATTCTCCCAGTCCCAGCTTTCTACTCTTTCTGTGGTTGCTCTCTAAGCACAACGGTCCCAGCAACAAGGAACCTATCTCTTGCTACACCCCACAAACATCAACAACATATATGTAGGAATTTGTAGATTACATGGAGAAAAACATGAATAGTTTCATGAACCATCAGCAGGGATGTAGCCACAAGTGCAAACTTGTGGACCTGCAGGGCGCGCGCCCTCGATGCCGTGAGACTAATTCTGGAAAACTATACCTGGAGTAAGCTACTTGCAAGGACACTAGCTTACACTGAATAAGGCTTAGGCCTTTGTAAGAGGTGCGTCCTTATGCATAGGCTTGCTCTGTGAGAGGCTGAGGCTTGCAGAGGCAGACTCTGGAGTAACTTATTGGACACAACTTGATGGAGAGCTGAGAACGTCTGAAGGAATGTCAAGGCATGAAGACTGAATGGAGTGAGCCCCTTAAGTAGTCCTTGGAGGGCCTCCTTGGAAGCTCTTACCTTGGAGGTTGTAGGTAGTTGCATAACCACCTGGGTGGTTACACAACCACAGGGCCAGCTGAAGAGTCACCTAGAAGGTGAAGGATCACTGGAAGCTGAATGGTCACCAAGAGGTTGTAAGAGGTTTTCAACCAACCACCCTTCAGCAGGAAGTTGAAGGGTCACAACCCCAAAGGGCCTCCAAGGGCACCTTTAAATCTTGTGGGGGCAAGGATTTGAACCTTGCCTCCATATAAAGAGGTGAATTTTTGGTTCCTCCAAAGTAGATGAAATGCACCACGAGATGCATCGAAACTGGGTAAATCTCAACATCTTGTATTCCACTCATGTTTTCACACTGAAATCTTCCATGGACTATGTTCCGCACATTCATTATATCCATACATGTGTTCATGTTTATTTACATTTACATGCATCCATGCATAACTTTGTGTAAGTATAAATGGAATCAAAATCATGAAATACATTCATTGTATCGACTATTTTCTTCATGTACTTATGATTCGACCATCCTATGTCAATGATTAATCGTGAATTTGTCCATGACCACCAATTGTAATTTCAACATAGCTATTACTATGTGGTATTTACGGGCCAAATAGCTCGGATACCCGCACCGTGCTCACAATTGAGCTTGCATATCGTGAGTCCAAATTTTGACATGGCATAACCATCCCTTACAAATAAGGAACAAGGTATCCGACCCCCGCTCGCCATGCTCAATCAGCGACATGCTTCGCTGATGGAGCATGGCGACGAGGATCTTGACTATCACTTGATCGCAACCGTCACTCCCTAGCGAGATCGAAATAGAGGGATGACCCTTTTTTTCTTTGACGTGCAAACCCTCTATTACGATTCAGGGTTTTGTATGTTTGGGGTGGACGGACCCCGCATAAAACATAAAACCCTACATCGTAATAGATGTTTTGGTATATTGTAAGGTGAACCCAGGTATGTAGCCTAAGCTATATTTACAAGGCAGTTCTTTGCTAGTTGGTCTCGCGTCCGAAGAATGATGTTGTGAAATGAGCTCGTCTCGTTGAGCATTCCGGAGCGTTTTGGGCGATCAAAGTTAGTACATCGTAAAAGTTAGACCCTGTCAAATACTCTTGGTTCATTTCGTGTGTCCTAGAGAGACATAAAGTAACAATCACAGATTGGAGGTTAGCCCACGTCCCAAAAACAGGTTCATGAATCGACGACAATAGGTTACTGCGTAACCCAACAACCATGAGAAAAGGATCGGCAAAGATACCATCCACCCCCTTTTTTTGCTGGTTCTCTCGCATTTCACCCTTTAGGGCATTTTGTTTATTGTACGAAAACCCATTTTCAGTGCATTGATTTTTAACAGCCCAACTTTTGCAATCTATATTTTCAGAAGCCACTCATTGTGGTGCCAGAACTTTATGTGCCCCTAAAGGTATTTTGTAACGGTCAAATTGCCGATTCCGCCTTTTAAACTACTTCTCTTCGTAAAACTAATTTTTCTCTTTTGTTTCCACGACCTATTTTTCCACTTTGTGGTTTCATGTATGGAAATAAGTAGGAACATGGTAAGAGTGTTTTTTCCAGTGTTGCATCTTGCGGAAACGTTCATATTGGGGCTAAACTCGACGTGTAGCATGTTTTCCCTCAACCTATTGAACTTATAAACATGGTTATGGTAATTCCATGTCCTTCAAAGTGTTTTCGACCCCGCATCGACGGGGTATATTATAGTGACATAATGAATGTCTAGGTGTTCATCGAGCTAAAAAATGTTAGCAGTGGTATTCTATGATTGTAAATTATCTTCCGTGGTATTTGTGAGTCAAAAGGTGAGTTCAATGGTAATTGATTCTAATTTTTACGAAACGGAGCATCGTAAACGCAGTATCCTCAGAAACGGGGTTTCTAAGTAATTTCCTGAGAATGGATACAAAACTTCCGACGTAAGCAAAAAGGGCGGTTATGTGCGACGCCATAGCTGACTCAAAAAAGAAGTTATATACCGTTGACTCTTAGTATTTTCACCGGATATGCGGTCACTTTCGACTTTACCAAAATAGTTTTTTGCACGTGCGAGTCATTTTGGGAGAATGAAATCCGCCAGCGTTGAAAGGGAACCTCCAAGGCCCCGTTACTGCGTCACTTGGGAGGTGCCCGAACCTTAATAAACCCCAAACCCCTGCATGTAACAAGGGGTGTTTCTTGAAACTCTAATTCCTTCCTTATTTTGAGCTCAAAACCGGGTATATGGCTAGAACATCGCGAGTAAACGCCCGTTAGCTGAAATTGAAATTTGGGATATTACTACGCGGCCATAGGTTTCTCGAGGCGTGTGCTAATCCAGTCGCGTTCCAGGCGTTCAGTTCTAGGTACCTGCGTTCCAGGCGTCGCTTCTGCGACGCCTCAACGGAAACCATTCACTCCAAATACCTTTGCCTCCGCGTAATTTCACCGCATACATGTAGATTGGAAGGATTTCTTCCCGCCTGTCATATGGGAAAAGACTGAGATCCATTTGCTGCCGTTTGACACCCGCCAATGACGAATTTTGTCAAATGACGAAGGGGGTACAGTAGAAATAAAGGTTTGTGGAGAGGATTTTGTATATTATATTTGTTACACTTACGAGAAGGGTTTGCGATACATTTCGGCACACTTGTGCGTGGGGTAATCACGAGAATATTCCTCCTTGACTGACTACTTCGGATTGCAAACGGATATTTGGTTCGTGGAGTGTGTCACTCTCGACGGACCAACGGGCGTTCAAGGGTCGGTGACGACAAGAACCTCCTAGGGGGGGGAGGGGGGTGGTGATCTCGTAACGGGGAAGAGGGAAGGTTGGGAGGAGGGGGGGTCCGCGAGGGAGGACCTTAATGACATCTACGTTGTGGGGGGTCCCGCGACCCTTGTGACGCCGATGCGTCCGTCTATTTGAGGTGGCTGGTGACGAGCAGAAAGATCGAAGACAAATCGACAGGAAAGCCTCAAACAAAACTTGAAAGGCAGGCGTAATACAAAGGAAGCAAAGCGTACATCAGAACGCCATGAAAGACGTTTTCAATAAAAATGAAACGTCGTCTACTACAGGCATAGAAGACAAGAACACACGACATGATAGACACAAACCGATTTGAAAAACAGTATGAATTTCATATGGCACATAAAAAATACATATGGACCCAGATATATAACCAGAAAAAAATTAACCTAGACGTATACATAGATAGGGGGCATCATATATATTTGGTTATCAAAGAAGTAACATTAATACGCATAGATACAATTTTAATACTTACATTTCAATGATTATTACACATCCTTTCACATTTATATGTGATAGGAAGATTGACATATAAGTAAAGATATTAAAATCTACATAAACATTTAAGAATGAGTATAAATATGGATAGAGACATGGAAAAAATATATTTTTGGTCAAACATTACATGTATATACATATATAAATGTAGAAGAAAATTTATATACATATATAGTTATGGAAATATATGTATAGATGGATATAGATGTACATATACATATAAACATAAATATAAATGTTAATATTGATATATATATATATATATAGATATTCATATATATATATATATACATAAATGTGGGTACGGAAGAAGATAGAGATATAGATATAGATAAAGGTATAGATATAGATATAGATGTAGATAAAGATATAGATATTGATAAAGAGATAGATATAGATATGGGTATAGATATCGATACAGATATAGATATAGATATATATATAGATATAGATATAGATATAGATATAGATATAGATATCGATATAGATATAGATATAGATATAGATATCGATATCGATATAGATATAGATATAGATATAGATATAAATATAGATATAGATATAGATATAGATATAGATATAGATATAGATATAGATATAGATATAGATATAGATATAGATATAGATACAGATATAGATACAGATACAGATATAGATATAGATATAGATATATAGATATAGATATAGATATAGATATAGATATAGATATAGATATAGATATGGATATAGATATAGATATAGATATAGATATAGATATAGATATAGATATATATATAGACATAGATATAGATACAGATATAGATATAGATATATATAGATATAGATGTACATTTAGATTTAGATTCAGATATAGATATAGATGTAGATTTAGATATAGATATAGATATAGATATAGATATAGATATAGATATAGATATAGATATAGATATAGATATAGATATAGATATAGATATAGATATAGATATAGATATAGATATAGATATAGATATAATATAGATATAGATATAGATATATATATAGATAAAGATATAGATATAGATATAGATATAGATATAGATATAGATATAGATATAGATATAGATATAGATATAGATATAGATATAGATATAGATATAGATCTAAATATAGATAAAAATATACCGTTATACTTATAGATATTGACATAGATATAGATATTGAAGAAGACAAAGACACGAATATGGATGAAGATACAGACATAGATAAATATATCTATAAATGTATATATATATATATCTATATCTATATCTATATCTATATCTATATCTATATCTATATAATATCTATATCTATATCTATACTTATATCAATAAATATATCTTCATCTATATGCATATATTAGTCTATATCTAGATCTATATCTATACCTATATCTCTATCTTTATCTATATCTATATGTATATCTATATCTATATCCATACTTATAGCTATATCTATATTGATATCCATAACTGTATCATTATCCATATTTATACATGTAATAATGTACGCCTATTTGTACATATATATGTTTTTATCCACATGTATTTACATTTTAGTTCTCATTGCTATGTTTATATTCACATTTATGTTCATGGCATATTGATACATTCATGTTATGATGAGAATGTGATGCTCAAATTAGATAAAAATAACTATTTTTTTCTTCTAATTCATGTTCGATGTATGTGAAATAACATTAATGTAATGCATGTCTGACCTGTCATTGAAGCCGGTATTGGCCACAGTATTGGTACATGTGAACTTGGACAAAAAATGGATGCGAGTTTGTTTCAGCTTTATTGTGGACAGGCTTATTGTACTAGTGACTAGTTAGAAGGTCCAGAGAGAAAGTTGCCCCAGTTTTGTTTCCGCGGCAAGATTTCGTGTCTCACCTCGATGAATAATCTGAGTCCATGTGATGATGGCCTGTTTTGTTCGATATCGTCGCTTCGTTTCGCTTCAATTGAATGGGCGGGAAAGTCCACATGACCGATTGAAGAATATTCCAGAGACACTGGTATTTCGGAAAGGAAATAATAGAGAGTACGTAGACGGTGGAAGATCTTAGCGTATCTTTCTGGCTTGTGAAATGCCGCATGCGGTCAACCCTTCTCGCGGAACGCATTCTCAACGCGAGTGCCTCGGACACGAAGTATGGAAGGCAACTTTTAGGAATATTCTTTCCCACCGTTACGGGGTCGCGCATAGCTTTCCGTGTCGGCCCTGGTAGATCGTATAACCGCCCATTGAAAGTTTTAGCTGGTAGCTGGCATAGCGCTTCGAGCTAGTTATGGCGGCGCACAAATATCACGAAGCAAAAATAGTGTCTGCCTCTAAAGGTGAAGGGGCCCAATGATCGCGAAGAGCGTCGGACTTCAATTGCTTCTCGGGATCTAGAACATTCCCGACGCTTCGATGACTAGCCGAAGGATAGAACCTGTCCGCCTTCCACTGCAGACAGATCACAAGACAAACTCGAGTAAAATTTGCAAAGCACAGAGAAATGCCTGAGGCTCTTATGCAGGTTTGGCGGCGCGAGATGCGGTCCAGCAGGGGCTCGACTGCCCTCTGTCGCTGTTCGAGGAAGAAAGTGATATTTCCTGCCCTCGACGACAGGAATGATTTCCGTTAGCGAGCGGCGGGAAATGACATCCGGTGGTCTTCTCTCGACAGCCAGATCAGTCCTCAAGATGGTATAATTTTTACTCACCATCTGTTGTACGAAACCTCTAATCACACAGATCCCACATGGTATTGTCATGAAATATCACTGATTGCCGCAACAAGTTACATATCAAATCCCCTTCAAATATTCCGTGCCTTTGGGTTCTATTGACGTTTTCCCCACTGCCAGGCAACACCATTATGCAACGTGCGAGGCAAAATGAGAGACGTGACCATGTCAAAACAAGTTACATTCTATACATGGAATACGTTCTCAAGCTGACCCTGTGAAGCCGTATAATCACACTGTGCCAATCTAAAAAAATTCTCCTTTCTCCATCCCCGTTTTTTCATCCCAACTGCGTCCACACCGTGATAAACATTCCAACGAAGACTAATGGCAACAACGTGAACAAACATCCCAAACACAGTATATAGATCACCATGTTTCTATAAGAATAAAATTAGTGTAACCTTTATTACAAACCATTTATTGTTTCCATTGATTTTTTAATAGATCAACTACACTTTGAGGGTCATTCAGCCACGAATGGAAAAAGAGGGACAAGGGCTATAGCAAGAGGTTAAAAAGAATAGAGGGAGTAGAAAGGGATAAATGTATCATGGTAAGGATTCTACAAATGGTGGACACGTAAGAAAAGTAAAACTTCACATCCATTAATTTTAACTTAATACATGTATTTGTGGGTATTTTGTTAGAATTGTTGATGGATGAAGTTGCGTGAACAGGGTCCGATCATCATGATCAAGCCATTTCTAACACAATGTGAAAATTTATAGTTAAATAAATAGGATTTAGTCATGTATTCATGACTTTTAAAACTAAATTCTACACCTTTATTCTACCTTAATCATGAATTCCTCAAAATTCACAAATACATTCCCAACTCAAATCCTTAAAAAATCGTCATCATAAAGGAAATGAGACAGTCATGTAAGTGTCGATTAAACTCAAAACATATGATCATACCACTTCAATAATAGTGAACATTTTTTCATTTTGATATTTAGATATGGTATGTGCCAAACTCACCATATCTTGGTACGAATTTGTTTCTTTTGTTGATGCATGAAAAAGTTTCCTTTTCATTTATTCATTCATTAGAATAAACTAGTTGGAACCAATCCAATAAAAATAATGAGCTATCTCTGGCATATTCACTCATTTTAAAAGGTATTCTGTGCGGAATAGTGTTGATTATGGAACAATTTTAACACATGTATTTACTTGGAAAATAATTGAGTGACATTGTGTTAAGATAATTCTTTCAACAAAATTAAGGACCTTCTAGCCAATGGATCAAATAAGACATTAGAATAGTAAGCATTAAAAAGGCAATCATATGGAGAGGATATAATCATAACATTTCTTCTTCGAGGTCATACATTATTCAACTTTCAAACAAATACATGGTGATGCATCCTCCTCATTCTAAAGACATCTTAGTCAGAGTAACTACCTAATCCTCCCCATGAAAGCTACTTACAATAAGCCTATAATGATCTCAAGAGTAAGTGCCGCACTTTCTTAAAAAGGGTTTGTCGTATGGTGGTTCCCTTGATGGCATGTAGACCTTCAGAAGGAGACAACTTCCCATTGTTGTAACAAAAATTATATAAAATGCGAATCATAATACCCAAGTGTTTTTTTCTGGGGCTGATCTAGCCTAGTACAAGACGTATTCCATAACCATTTTTCATATTCAAACAACCTTAATAGTTTTGAGGGATGTAATGCACACAAAACATGCCTTAACTAATGAGGGAAGTGTGAGGGGAGTGCTTAATGGAACCCTTAGATCCATTGTATAATGACATGGCTTGTGGAAATGCCAATTATTGAGCAGAGGTACATGTTCTTTAAGGTCAGGTTGAAACGGTTAAGTCCAACTGTGAGATTCTCCTTTCCATAGGGACTTTTCAAGTAACAACTACGCGTACTCAAGATGTGAATGTGCTTCAGAGAAACAATAAAATGAGGTGGTATCTTTTAAACAGGTTCCTTCTTATTTTAATGAAAAATGAAATGAAGATTTGATTCCTTAGGATAGGGTATCTTTGTTTGAAGCGATGCCTGGGTTGGAGGGTACATGGTTAGGACGAACCTCACGTCACTCTAGTGGGCACCACTAGATGAAAACCGTGGTTAAGAAAGAATAGGTTAGTCTTCTGAATTCTTACATCACATTGTCGGAGGCAATATTGGCAAGGTGCACGTGAATATCCCATTCTTAAGATTTTGGCATCATCTAAATTCAAAGATGGATCTCAAGGGTATTGTACACGTACTACATGTGCTTGTTTGTATCTAAATAAAATGCTTCATAAATGCGTGAAAAGGTCCAAAATGTACGTATAAATGAAGACAAAATTGGTATGAAAAGTTCAGATTGTTCCTAACAATGACTTGAAATTTTAGTCCATACTACTTGATGATGCCTTTAGAAAACATGCACACGATGTAAATATTGAATTAGGTTGTTTTGGGCATGAAATGATCGTCCAATGACTTAGTCTATGAAGAAACACTTTTCTTGGTTTGTGGGTCACATGTGATGCATCGAGGTTAACTCACATGGTTTGGCAAGAATTTGTACAGGTGTAATGAGTCATCCTGGCGTGATGATTAAGATATTATTATCAAAATGAATATTTCACAGAAAAAATTGATTTCTTGATGCAAGAAGTTTAAGATTTAAGAAATATATTATAGAGGCCATGCATTGTCTTCCTTGGTTCAACATATCCTGAAGACAATGTGTTATGGATTTAAAGTGCGACGCCTTCATGTAGGTTGTAATCATTTGGTAACATCATGTGCTCATTATTAATGAAGAGTCTACCAGGCATAAAAAGGCCATGACACCCATGGTTCTTCAACCAGATGAATAAAAGTATGGAGTATAATTTGGTTAATGAAAAGATAAAATAATTTCATATAGTATAAGATATATTATTACGTGGTAGTGCCACGTCCACCGGTCGAAGGAGCAACGTGGCTTGAGCGGGGTCACCCATGATTGTAAGCGGTGAGACGGGATGGCTTGAGGGTCAGAGTCCCTCAAACACCGCGGTTTTTGGCTTAGTCGACCAAGGATTTGGTCCGATCCTTTACATTGGTATCAGAGCTATAGGGATCGAATCCCACATTGGGATTACCGGAGATGCAGAGGCGGTTGTCACTCCTATTGGTGGCAAGTGTAGCGTGGTAGTGCCATTCTGACCAATCGATGGAGCCACGTGGCACGAGCAGGGTCACTTAGGACTGTTGGCGGTGAGAAGGGATGGCTTCAGGGTTGGAGACCCTCAAGCACCGCAATTTTGGCCGAGTGGGCCAAGGATTTTGTCCAATCCATTACAAATATTAAATAAATATATTTTGAAATAGTCTTATTTGATTATTTAAATTTTATCATTCTTTAAAATGGTCCCATGAATGATGCAATGTTAAATTCTTTGATTGAGAAAAGATTATTGAGAGCATTAAATATAAGGTACTTGTGCATTGTTTTAGTTTGCTTTAAAATATGATTCACATTTTACCATTTCTTCATCTTTGCATCACTCACGTGATCCACTATTTTTTAATTTACTTGTTTTGGTGAGATCGTTTCCTGGTCTGTAAGGAGGTGTGAAATCATCGTGGTACGGGCAAGTGGAGCTTATAGGGAGATGAATCGTATGCAGGTTGCTCGCGAGCTCTTTTATGTGACACATGTCGGATGTTTGCCTGGTTTTAGTTTTCTTGGTTTACGTAGATGGTCTATGTTGAAAATACCTCCCACTTGGCTACCTTCTGAGAGCTGCTACTTGGGCAATCGTGAGTTTGCTTAGTCACTGACTGCTCCTTTGGTTTCAATTTGTTCGCAGAGGTGCTCATTCTGTTTTTGCCCCACTCGAAATGCTGGTCAGTGCCTTCTGCGTTATTCTGTGTTCTCGGCGAGCTCGCATCGGTTGCATCCCACTGTTCACAGCTGGGAGGATTTGCGATCGACTGTTGCACACGGGAGTTCATTCCTTCGTTGCCAACTCCATCCATTCGTCCAGCGACGTCGATCTCATCGTTTGCTATCTCTCCGCCACTGCCGATTCCTTGTCTGCGAAGCTGCGGCTACCGGACTGCCTCCCAGTTGACGGTCGCCGGCTACCGAATCTCCGCAACAAACTCTTGAAGATCGAATCCGGCAAGATAAGCAGCAAGAGCGGCAGCGTAGGTTGCAGTAGCAGCAGCAGCAGGAGCAGCAGATCGGGGAGAAGCAGCAGCAGCCGCCGCCGCCGCCGCATCATCAGCAGCAGTAGCAGCAACAGCCAGGCACGATGAGGAAGATTCTGATGATCGTGGGGGACTTCGTTGAGGATTACGAGGTACGTTCGTGCTGCCTTTGTGCCGTGGGCGAATGTGCAGGCGGAACGTCCTCGCCCGCTTTAGACAACAACACTCACCGATGTTGCCTCGAGAGTCCACCCACTCTGTGTGCACTTTGACTTTGTCCTGCCTGCACTTTGATCACTCCCTCTGAGCCGGCAAGGCCCACACTCAGTCTGAACAAGGAAATCTTCTCCTACTCGGAAAAGTGAAGAGCAAGGGCGGAGGGGAAAGAGGAGTCTCTGTTTTCGCTTCGGCTTTGTTGCCAAGATTCGTACGAGGTAGTGGTTTTCTCTTCCACCTCCGATGGACATGCAGTAGTTTTGCACAAAAGGGACGCCAATTTGCACGAGTCACTGATTTTGGTGCAGCAGTCCCGTTTTCTACTTTCAGACCCTTCTCGTGGACACATGGGCATGAGGATGTGTGGACGGTGGGGTTGGAATGGGGAGGCGAGGATGGGCGGGGAGAGGGAGGCAGAGAGTGAAACGGAGAGGATGAAGGGAAAGATGCGAGGGAGGAAGGGCACTAGAGGTACTTGTGATGTGAAGAGTTGTGTGAATAGCAAGGAGAGGGGTGAGGAAGATTGATGAGGATTGCTCAAAGACTGGGAGAGTGGACGAGAAAGGCGCAGGCGATCTTTTGTGTGCGAGTGGGAGATCTCTGTTGGATTCGCTCTCACGTCCTTCATCCCGCATGCTGCCGACCCGAATCAACCCACTCGCGCACCCCGTTCACAGGCAACTGCAATCTACGTCTGCTCCTTGCCCTTGCGCTTGGACGCATTCTTGTGCATGGTGCTCCTTGCGGGTGGTGCAGGCAATGGTGCCATACCAGTCGCTGCTGGCGTTTGGCATGGCGGTGGACTGCGTGTGCCCCGGCAAGAAGGAGGGGGAGGTGTGCCGCACCGCCGTGCACGACCTCCTCGGCGACCAGGTGCGTTCGTTTCTGTCCCCACCGGCGTGCTCACGCATTTGCACATGTAGGCGCATGAGTGCATTTGCGCATGCTGGAGGCATGGCCGTGGGTGACGATGCGTGTGTGTGTGTGCTGTGCGGTAGCGCACACGCTTGTGCACGCGCCGTTGGTAGTTGTCGTGTGCAGTCCCAGGCACGCCTTTCGGAGGATGTGGCGCAGACGGTAATCCGTCTGTCTTCTCGCATTGCAATTCGTAACGCACACACAGCATGCAGTGCAGTCTGTATGCTTTGTTGCCACTGACTACCTCTTTAGAGTTGCAGGTGGATGGTCGCATCGCATGTCTGCAGGTGTGCACGAACATATGCTCTCTGCTTATGTGCTCGGTTGGGCTCGCCAACAGCAGCCAACAGCATCCAACAGCAGCCAGCAGCAGCAACCATCGCAATTGCTGCATGCTACTGCAGCCGCAACTGCTCCTGCTGCTGCATCTACTGCGCCCTGGTGCTGCTGTTGCTTCTGCTGCTTCTACTGCTACTTCTGCTGCTGTTGCTGCTGCTGCTGCTGCTGCTGCTGCTGCTGCTGCTGCTGCTGCGCTTGCCCTCGCTGGTATTGCTACTGCTGCTGCTTCTGCTGCCACCTTACCCTGGTGCCAGTTCTGCCGTTGTCTGAACTGCCCTTGTCGGTGCCGCCGCTGTTTCCTCCCCTGCAGACGATCCTGGAGAAGCCGGGCCACAACTTTGCGCTCAACACGACGTTTGAGGACGCGGTGAAGGACGTGAGCATGTACGACGCCCTCATCATCCCCGGTGGCCGGTCGCCGGAGTACCTGGCACTCAACGCGGACGTGATCAAGATCGTGCAGACGTTCAGTGCCGCCAAAAAGCCCATCGCCGCCATCGCGCACGGCTTGCTCGTGCTCGCTGGCGCCAACGTGCTGGAGGTGAGTGAGAGCGCGTGCGTGGGTGTGTGCGTGTGCGTGTAATTTTCCAGTTCTGTTTCCCTTACAGTCTCGCTTAACTCGCTACATGACAGATTTGCGTGAGCAGGGTGAGGGGAAGGAGCCTAGGCAAGGGAAGGGGGTTGCCTGGCCGCTTTGTGGTGGAAGCGTGGCTGTTGTCTCTGAATGGGACGCGGATGCAGATGCGGCCATGGACACAGATACGGATACGGACACGGACATGGGCACGGGCACGGGCAGGGGCACGGGCACGGGGACGGGCACGGGCAAGGGCACGGGCACGGGCATGGGCACGGGCACGGGCATGGGCACGGGCATGGGCACGGGCACGGGCACGGGCTCGGGCACGGGCACGGGCACCGGCATGGGCACGGGCACGGGCACGGGCAGGGACACAGACACGGACAAGGACACGGACACAGACAAGGACACGGACACAGACACGGACATGGACAAGGACAAGGACACGGACACGGACACGGACACGGACACGAACACGGGCACGGACACGTACACGGACACGGACACGGACATGGACACGGACACGGGCGCGGACACGGACACGAACACGTTCGCAAACAAAATCACAATCACAATCAGAATCACAGCGCAGTCTGAATCCAAAATGCAAGCGCAAACACCAAGGCAAACACATTTGCAACCGCATACACAAACACAAACACAAATGCAACTGCATACACAAACACAAACACAAACGCAAATGCATACACGAACACAAACACAAACACAAACACAAACACAAACACAAACACAAACACAAACACAAACACAAACACAAACACAAACGCAAACACAAACACAAACACAAATGCAAATGCATACACAAACACAACCACAAACACAAACACAAACACAAACACAAACACAAACACAAACACAAACGCAAATGCATACACATACACATACACAAACACAAACACAAACACAAACACAAACGCAAATGCATACACATACACATACACCAGTGTTGACTTGCCAGGGTCGAGGTCGACCGTAGAGTCGAAGGGTAGACTCTACGTACCCGGGCCCGTCCGTAGAGTCGAAGGATCGATGGCGAAAAAGTTTTCAAAACTTCTTGAAACTTCAGGGGTGGGATCCCCTTCGTGAGTACTCTCCAAAAATGATGTTAGATTTTGAAGGTGGATGGTCATTAATTTCTCATGCTAGAGATTAATTTATGTGTGTTCCGGGACCCGGGTGCACTTTATCACCTGTCTTGGTGGTTACCTCCTCCCATGCTTGACCAGATAACAAAAAAAAACGTCTGCAGCTTCAGGCGCAGGCTAAAATGACAGTGCGTCCACTGACGCGNCACAAATGCAAATGCATACACAAACACAACCACAAACACAAACACAAACACAAACACAAACACAAAACATGAACACAAAAACAAACACAAACACAAACACAAACACAAACACAAACGCAAACGAAAACGCAAATTCAAGCGCAAGCGCTAGTGCAAGCGCAAGCGCAAGCGAGTGCAAGCGCAAGCGCAAACACATACACAAACACAGACGCTAATGGAAACACTGATGGCTATGCGAACAGATCTGCTGGTCTGTCTCTGAAGGCATACACTGCTGTGGATGTAGACCTGAACATGTGTGTCTGAACATGTGTGTCTGAACATGTGTGTCTGAACATGTGTGTCTGAACGTGTGTGTCTCAACATGTGTGTCTGAACATGTGTGTCTGAAGTAGGGTTGTTTATCCCGATAATTTTTATCCCAATAAGATAAATGCCACGATAAATTCTGGGGGGGATAATTATCTTTATCTTATCCTGCAGGGTCCCAGGATAATTTTTATCTTATCTTTATCGCCAAGATAATTATCTCCCTCCTTGGGGATAATTATCGTAATTTATCGTAATTTTATCGTGATTTATCGTCATTTATCGTTATTTATCGTGATTTATCGTCATTTATCGTGAATTATCGAGATTTATCGGATTTATCGTGGATTATCGTGATTTATCGTGGATCCGATAATTATCGAATTTCCTACCCTCTAGGGGAGCCCATTTATCGTTATCTTATCTTCATCGGGATAAATTTTATCGGGATAAATGCGGGGATAATTATCGAAATTATCTAGATAAAAATGGAAAGATAATTATCCCCACCCACCCTAGTCTGAAGGTGTGTGTCTGAACGTGTGTGTCTGAACATGTGTGTCTGAACGTTTGTGTCTGAACATGTGTGTCTGAACATGTGTGTCTCAACATGTGTGTCTCAACATGTGTGTCTGAACATGTGTGTCTGAACATGTGTGTCTGAACGTGTGTGTCTGAACATGTGTGTCTCAACATGTGTGTCTGAACATGTGTGTCTGAACGTGTGTGTCTGAACATGTGTGTCTGAACATGTGTGTCTGAACGTGTGTGTCTGAACATGTGTGTCTGAACGTGTGTGTCTGAACATGTGTGTCTGAACATGTGTGTCTGAACGTGTGTGTCTCAACATGTGTGTCTGAACATGTGTGTCTGAACATGTGTGTCTCAACATGTGTGTCTGAACATGTGTCTCTGAACGTGCATGTCCAGTCTGACTTGCCAGCTCATATCAGAGTGCGCCCGTCAAGAAGTCGAGTTGGTGAGGCCCGACTCAAAGTCGGCAAGTCGGAAGCATGGAGAGAAGGGCAGGGCGAAGGTGCATGCTTGATGCGATGAGGTCCAGCCCAAACCTTTGCATGTCATACAGCGGCCGTTTATCTGGCGAGGAGGCGTTTGGCGACACCTTGCATGACACCTCCGTCGCTTTCTAGCACTTTTATACCCCGAGAGAGAAGAATTGCCAGGACAACGTTTTTATATTTTTCGAAGCATTGGGCTCTAATGAGCTGAGGGACGGACAGAGCTTTGGTTGCCGATTCCAGGCTGTGGTCGATCAACCGGTTTTCTATCCGGTCACTGTTTGCGACGAACACGCCCTGTACCACTGTCCACCCTCGCCCCCGCCTCTGTCGCAACTGGTTTAAGGATGCAACGAGGCAAACCTGTTGGAGACTGGGGCTGCCTTGTCACAACCCTCCTCCACTTTTTGGGGGATCCTCCTTGAATTGTTCGCATGGATGCTGCCTCTTGAATCAGGGGGCAGCAATCATTGTCTCTCAGGGGGCTTGCCCGCAGTGCATTGACTGTTGGTGCGCCCTTGTCGATCCATCGCCTGGCTGTCGGACAGAGTTCCTCAGAGTGGATGAGAAGCGTGTGTGTTTCAAAATGTGTGTCAACGTGAGCGTGTGTGGACACGTATGTGAGTGTGGGATTGTCAACGCTTGCCGACAAGCAAGCGCATCAGCGCACGCATGCAGACGCAGTGGCAAACGCCCAAGCACAGCCAACACTCACTCGCTCACAGATTTGCAGAGCATTGCTCAATCGGGCATGCAGGCGCGGTTGCAGAAGCATGTGCAGGCGCGCAGACGGAATGCAGGGGCAGACGGAATGCAGGCGCAGACGGAATGCAGGCGCAGACGGAATGCAGGCGCAGGCGCCGATGTATACGCAGAGGCATAGAGGCAGGCGCAGATGCTGATGCCATTGCAGACCCAGTCAAAATCGCACGTGCATATGCACATGCAAGCGAAAAGCCAAGCTGAAGCACAATCGCAAACTTCTCCGCACTGCACCTGCAATTGCAATTGCAACCGCAACGGCAGGGAAAGAAGTGCACCGGGTTTCCGTCGCTGAAGCTGGTGGCAAAGGCAGCGGGGGCTGAGTGGATAGACGCCGACCCCATTTCCGCATGCATCATCGATGACAAGTGAGACCCCCTCCCACTTTGTGTCCCTCTCCCTTCCACGCCTTTCAACCCTCTTCCATCTGCGGCCCTTTCCCTGTTCTCTCCTCGGCATCCCCAATCATAAGGGGGACTCTCTGCAGCCATCATTGGATCCCCCCCCACTCATATGTAAATGTGTAAAGAGATTAATGTGTACACTTGTATCTGTATATATGTGTACATATATGATCACACACACACTCTCACACACACACACACAAACACACACACACACACACACACACACACACACACACACACACACACACACACACACACACACACACACACACACACACACACACACACACACACA
>SZWC01005918.1:0-11625 GCA_023375785.1 Penium margaritaceum
TATGTATATGTATATGTATATGTATATGTATATGTATATGTATATGTATATGTATATGTATATGTATATGTATATGTATATGTATATGTATATGTATATGTATATGTATATGTATATGTATGTATAACATGTAAATGTATGTTTTGTTGAGTACATCTATGCTCACATTTGTATTTCTTTTTTTCAATATTTTTACGTATGTGTATATTCCTTATCTATAACTAGTTTCCATAGAATTGGTTCCGTTTTCAAGTGAATTATCCATGGGATTGCATACTTCCTCACGAAAATTGATAAGAAAGACAATATGTGACCTCCATTGTTATCAATAGTTGAACGTGAAATACTTCATTAAAGTAAGATTTAAATTTCTATGAATAAATCAATGCTTAAACCATCATATTACAGTTTATGGAAAACCTCAAAGTCATCCCACCTCAATAATATTCAATACATCAAAAATCTATAAATCTAGATTATTTGTATTTCTTTTTTCTTTCTCTAATTCCTTTGCGGAAAATTACTTCATAAACGTTAGTTTGAAATGAAACCAATTAGTAAGAAATGTTATAGAACGGGATAATGCCGAATAAGCAAAGATAAGTTAGTAAAAAAATTCATTTAATGAGAAACTTTATGAGATTAATAAGGAAACGTTAAACACTTGCAGAAAAAGTCGAAAAATATATATTTTAAAATTTAAAAAATGATCAACAAAAGAAATATGATAAAGAAAATCTCTTAATTCATCATAAATATTTTCAATACTATATTGATTTGTTTTTCATTGGATTAATCTCATGTTTATGGAGCTGATTCTGCATTTTTAGTTTACACAAAGCTATTTTCATATCCAGATGATTTCAAAGAAAATAAAATACGTTTTATTTTATGAAAGGAATACGAATTGTTAAGTACCAATTGTTAATACTGGATGTTTTAATTTTACATCAATAAAAACTTATGTATTGTTTATTATGATGTGTCGAAATATGAGAAAAGTTCAAATAAAATGAATACAAAGGTCATGAACCAATTTTAAAAATTCTCTTGAAAATAGCTATAATTTTGATTTTGAATGTCTTTTTTTAATTAAAAAAAATCTGGTAGTCTCCCATTTACAGTTTTGATCTTTTCATATGACATCGTCAATGTTATTGGTATATGAGGTCATCATGAGAGTTAGATCAATCATTATATGCAAAATCGGAAACTTATATATTCACTCGTTCTTGTTATTATTTAAAATCATTTATTATCCTTTGATATGAATTTGTGATACAAGATAAATATGTATTGGTGGTTTATTTATGTATTGGTTTCTGTCATAATGTTTATAGATTATTAAATGATTATCTTTTGAATTTTTTTTAGATGATGATGTGTATTTAATAGCTATCTGAATTTTAATAGACTAATAAAATAACGGTTTAAATTAGAAATCATGTGAAAAGTGATTTTTTTAATCAGTCAAGCATTCATGGAAATGTAATTAGTTAACTATTATTTCATTCTATTTAGTCTTGGAATTTCGATTCTCATGCATTATTGAATGCAATAATTACTTCTATATTTGAAATATTCCTTTTTTAACAAGTAAAATTTGTTTTTTCCCTCATGAATAGAAACATAAGACTTCGTCTAAGTATGATTTTTAAGACCATACAAAAATTCGTTCCATGAAACATTATTATTCCTTAATGAAGGTATTCTCGTTTTGTTTCTTATTCGATTTTTCCTGCTGCGGCGTTTTTTAGTACGTATATTTGTGTTCATTCTCCTATTCTTTTTGGGAACATCTAGTGGAAGTTTTATTGTGCGTTTGGTTCTGAGTGTTGGTTATTTCATTTCGGATACAGTTTTGCCTTTGTCGTAACGCAGAAGCTAGTTCTACGCAGCGTGAATAATTTTTCCATAGATCTAGGCGTCGGAAATATTGTTCGACAAATTCATGTTCGAGGCATTGGTTTGCGTAAAGTCTTTTCTTTCCGAAGTAATGGACCCTTACGAAAATCGTCACGCTCCTCCAGGCTCGCCCTACAACTCGGGTCACGATATGTCTGAAGCGACGGGGCGAGGTGCCGTGGTGACATGGGAGGCATGGGCTTTCTTCGGTGTGACATGCCCAATACAAGAAAGACGACGAATGATAAGTGAAGAGTTGTGGATGGATGGACACCCATGACTGGGGAGTACGCGGCCGACACTGGGCCAATGTCGGTGGACAAAACGAAAACCATAGCGGGTCTGGTTGGGCAAGAAAAACAAGGGTGCATTTCGCCGATTGAAACAAAAATGTGTATATTCGGAGCACATTGAATCCCATTCCCAACGACCTCCGAATATACACAATTAACCCACAAACAGCCAGAAAATTCAATATGTCGACGCTATGTGCAATGCAGCGTCAAAATGCTGACATCGTCTCTTGATTAGAATATTCACAAGCCCGTCATTTGAGGGGTTTGTGAATGTTCGTGGGGGGGGGGGGGGGGGGGGGGGGGGGGGCTATGGCTCGCATGGGAGGTCCGTGCCTCCCCCTGCATTGGGAAGGAACCTACTGAGCCCCGCTACCGAGGAGCCCAATAGGAGCCCGCGTAAAAACGAAACCCTAAAACCACGAATGTTGTTCAAGGCAGGGTTTGACTAAGGTTTGTAAGCAAAACCGTTTGATTTCCTAGAAAGGGACAAAAAAAATATGGAACTTTTTTGCTTAATCTCAAAAGCTCGTATTTTCCCTTGATCGCGACCAAGCAATGAGCTCTTTGATTTGTATTCGACACACATAACCCTCGTTTGATAAAGGGGTTTTATGCTTTGCCAAGCGCCGCCCAGAAACATACAAAACCCTAAATCAAACTAGGGGGTTTGCGTGTCCCAAAAAAAAAAAACAAACAGCTCATTGCTCGATACCAATCCTCGTGTAGGAGCGAGAATTGCAAAGGGAGTTCAACATGCCCAAAATCGTTATGCTTGATCAACGGCGCATGTCGCTGATTAAGCATGGTAATGCGAGTGGGCAAAGCTGTATTATTTTTTAAGTCATTAGGCAAGGCGTTCCTGACCTCCTTGCAGATTGTGCACTATGATTATTATGCCCTAAAAACAGTTTCATTCACCCTCCTCCCAACTTGTTCAATTTCTTTTTATCATGAAAGAACAACCATTTGTCACAAAAAATTGACATTCCTACTCGTTTGTCTTCACTACAATCTGTTGGCCAAGGCCAGCGACCTGCAACAAAGAAATATACTTCACCACCAACCCTAACAAGGCTTTCGTGGCTAAGAACTCGAGGAAGACAAGATTCTAACATGATTTTGAAAAGAGCACACAAAGGATTCCAACTCCGAATGCGCCAGAAAAAAAATCCACTTTCAGGTAGGTCACAAAATAATGTCAACATTCTCCAGGAGCATACAAGACTATCAAGTTTTATGAGGGGCATGTAGAATTTTCACAAATCCATCCTTTTACTTTATAGAAGGGAAAACCAAAACTTCTTCTCTTTTGTGGGTGTGGCACATCACTATAAATCTCTTTAATAGTGTGTTTTGCAGTATTCAACAATATTATCTCTTTCTCTAACTCAAAAAGCGGTAATCCTTACTTTATTACAAGGTTACAAGTTTGCACTTCATGAACCTCATCCTATGCAATGAGACTATAACTATGACCTTACATTCTTTATCACTCTCTTAAGATGTCTTTGTCAACCTTAGTAATTATGCGCACTTTTGAGGAACAAAGATTCAAAATGATTTTTAAAGAGCACAAAAGAATTCACACATAAGCCTAGTAACATGAAATGTCACTTCTCTCCATAAGATGCAAAATTTTCATTCTCTAAATGCACAGAAAAACAAACATTAAAATTCCTTGTATTCTAAAGGAATTTGTGCTACTTATGCAAGTTCATACCCTTTCTCATATCGATACTACTTCTCCTAAGATATATATTTTATGAAGCTCTATGAGAGATCCTTCTCATTTGCTCGTACTTCCACATGAATATCGATTTTGCTGATATTGTGGCACACATAATATAACATACTCATATATCATATTCATACAAGGTATCAGTAGAATAATGGCTTAAAAGGAGCATAGATTTTCTTTTCCAACAAATGAATGTCTTAAACTAGTTAGAAACATTTCGGTGAAAACATGATGACTAAGCAGAGTACACACATCTCACACCTAAATGTTGAGCATATCCCTCTGCATATGACAAAAAAAGAGAATTGTGCTCAACATTTTGTAGCCAAATGTATCTACTTCATCAGTTGAAATCATGATCTTGCTAAACTTTATTGCATCCGGAAAAGACTTATTCATTTGTAGAAAACAACTGTTTACTCCTTCTCACCGTACCTGTGACTCACACATGGTATACCTCTAATACCATAAAATGTGACACATTTGGTGTGTTACCGCAACAACATAATAGGTAGTCATGTGGAATGACAAGAGAAAATAAAAGGACCTCTCAGAAAGCTAGATCTAAAAGCGTTTGAAACGAAACAAACACCTATATGGGAAAACTTATGCACGTGCATACAAAGCATTCACTCCTTGAAACAAAAGTTGATGTTTTTTGGAAATTCTTTTCCAACAATGCTAGTTTTTAACTGCCTTCGAATACATCCATTTTGAATCTCTCAAAGAGGTGAAGCTTTTGTGGACTCGCCTAAAATGCCCATCCAAAACTCACGTTGAATCTATGTTTGGGGCTAGTGCTCTAGCAGATTCGATGCAATCCTTGGCCGACTAGGCCAAACCCGTGGTGCTTGAGGGTCTCCAACCCTCAAGCCATCCTATCTTTATGTCCACAATCTTGCGAGTCCCAGCTAGAGCCATGTGGCTCCTTCGACCAGTTGGCGTGGCACTTCCACACTACACTCCCCCCTAATGAGGAGTGACAGCCAACTAAGTAGCTCAGATAATCCTGACGTGGGATTCGGGCCAAAATGCTCTCATACCAATGTGAACATTTAGTGCCCCGCACAAAAATTGACATTTTTGCAAGCCCCATCTAGGAAATGAAATTCTCATATCCCACAAAATACTGGACTATTTTGTGTTCCTTACAATTTTTTCTTACGTTTTTGCATTCCTTTTTCTAAACCATGTTTCAAATGTGTTTTCCTTGTGGGAACTCATTACTTACCAAGCATCATAAGAGGAACGTGTTTGTAACATAACTTATTCGCTTTGGTGAATTTGGAAATTTTTTAAAGAAAGGTTAAAGGAGGAGGGGGTCGAGAATTTTTTGTGTTTTGTTTTAACATAGTTTGGTTTCAAAGTGTATTTCTTGCAAACTCAATTTGCGCATATCAAAAACCGTGTTTCTTGGAAACCCAAAAGTCAGACATCATGGCTCAAAATGGGTGAGTGGGATGTCCTGACCGAATTTCTCACATCACCATTGTACGTTTATGAAACTTGTGAGAGTCCCAAATGGGTGTAATGTAGATTGTTCCACCAAATGTACATCGTAATGCTATGGTGCTGCCAAGTCAATAATAAATCCATGTATATTTTGATATTTTTCTTCATAGAGAAGGATAGTCTGACTTTCATGTATGAAGTTTAGACATATTCTTGGCTCTCAAAGTCGTCATGAATGCTGCTCCAATCTACAAGAAGTAGGCTTGGCTTCAGCACACCTAAAATCTAGTGCATGTAGGCTTGAGGCCCAAGCCACCTTCAAAGTGTATTCAGACAAAATCAAGACCACCCACATGTTACGATCCCCGTGAGCAACATCAACCAAGTACGATCCTTGATGTGCACTCATCCTTGCCATTAGCCCAAAGTCCCAACCACATTACCATAACATACATGTACTAAGCCTTTACCTTCCATCCAAGGATGAACAAGTAGAGGTAAGTTAATTCTCATTTCCATCATCCTCATCATATACACAACATTTCCATTAATGAAATCGCCATATCAATCCCAACGTGTTAATAGTCTTGACTTCACCATATAGCTTCCTTGTGTCGGAGACAAATACGCAAAAAGTCAATGACAATCCAAGCATCGATCCTTCAAGGTGAAAAATCTTGACTCGCTAACTTTATGTCAACATCTTTAAATCCACGCATGACGTGGCAGTTGAGGAAAGCATCATGATGATCCACACCATGGTGTTTGACTTCCTTGGTGTGTTGAAGCCTACCAACACTTTGGCAAGAAAATTGGTCAACATGTTTTGCAAGTCATGTGCCACCTCTTTTCTGTAGGGACTTCCATCATTACCATTCTAACTCACAACCGTGTTACTCTAGTTCTCACCAAGTGAAGAAACTTCACGTCGTGGTTTCTAGAATGCATAAGAATAATCGACGTCACTTACATCATGGCATGGATACCAAAGGGCAATGTAAGCACACTAATTCAAGCGCAAAACCAACAAATGTATAATGTTATGGTGATCGATCCATATTCATGGATAAAAGGATGGATCTTACCTAAGTAAAAGGGCAGTGCAAATGATAGCCTTGTCTTATCAAGTGCATAGAACAACGACTGATGAACACTTGAAGAAAAATGAAAAATCTCCATTATCATTCATGGAACCAAGACATGCCACTACTTATTTTGATGCGGTGGCAAGGGAAATGATTTAAGCTTACGTTCATGAATGTGCATTGAGTATATGTCTCATGCTCAATAACATGTCCTACAATATGACTTGATTATAAGAATTATGACAAATTATAGTTAAATCTACACATTAACCTTCACTTACCTTTGTGCCTTATACACCAAAACTTTGGGATGATTGTGAAGATAGATATTCTACTAGTGTTTAAAAATGCTTTTAGTACCATTGTCCACTACTTGTACAAACTTGCATGATGATTCTACTACATAATTTAAATTACTTGTACAAATATGTACCATACGTTACAATAACAAAGGTTCATGATGTACTCATAGGTAAGTCATAGGGATGGATAGCATTTAATTGTGGGTCATCGTTTAATGGGGGTCACAAATGAGGTGTCAAAAGTACCTTCCTACCAGTTGTACGGCCTTTGCTATGAGCCCTCTTATCATATGAAAACTATACATCACCACAATAAACTATGTACATACACATATATCTAATTTTGAAGAACATGCTTTCTAGAGAGATACCCAAGCATACCCCATGCCAGAAGCCACACCCCTTCCCCGTCACTAATACACCTATTGGCTTTATGCTGTTTAGCTCAGATAGCCTAGACTTCCTTCTATGCCCCCGCAAACATCTTAACAATTTAGGGTTTTAAAATATGCAATGCAACAACCTCACCTTCAATGTTACACTTAGTAGGACATTACTATTCATGATGAAGTTGGCACAGAACACCCACAGGTCAATGTTCCAACCATGCAAAACTTCTAACATCTTAACTAAATGTAATGTTAGTAACTGGAAATTCAAATAGTAAACACACTCTATAAAACACAACTCAGCAAAGATGTTGAGCTCTCTTCAAACATACAAAGCAATCTGTGTGCCCCTCTATGTCCTCCCATCCCACCACCCACACAAACAGTCCCACCCATTCCCGTCTTCAGGTTACCTCCAATATCATTGAAACTAGAACTAGCACCAACACACACACACCTACCATTAAGACCCACCATTAAGAGTGGACCCACCACCAACACTCGGCCGACTACCAAAGCCTAACTCATCACCAACACCCTTCCCACCACCAAACTTTGGCAAACCAACCACACTTAGGCCATTCTTGAACACCACGCACACCACGTACACCACAAACACCTCCCATATCATTCAAAGTAGGGGCACCACCCACATCGCCCACACCAACCAAACCACCCACCCGCAACACTCATGACGGCTACACCACCCACACCGTAGACACCACTTACACCACCGACACCACCCACATTGCCCACACCACCCACACCTCCCACTGCTCACACCACTCACATCACCTACACAACCCACACCACCCAAATTGCCCACACCAATGTTAGCACCTTCCATGTCACTTGCATCGCCAACAACGCCCCAAACCCACACCAAGCCAACCACCAATGTCATCCACACTGCCCACACCACCCACAACACCCATGCCCAATACCCTCCAACCTCTTGAAACTCAGTATACAACCAATCCTCTCCCACGTCCTCTAACTCATTGGCATTCACTCCCCTGACATGTCTCTAACACCACGCTCAATAGCCACTACCCTCCAGCGTCTTGCATCCCCCTTGGTAATCATAGCACCTACTTCGCCCACCACTTCTTCTCTGAAGGTAGCAAGTAATATTTTGTCAATGCCACGGTCAATCTCTTCGTGGCAATGTACGATGATGAATCACCTTTCGAACTCATTCGACAGCAATTCAACTTGTAATGCTTGTAATTCTTCTATTTTCTGCCCTTATGTGGCATGCTCCACCACAACTCTTAAAAACAATAATATGATATCAATTCTGATACCAACCATCATGTTCTAGTCCACCAAGGGGGGTAGCGTCTCGCTCTACCGAAGCAAAGTAACTCCCTTTCTTGTCGTTGACATCAACCTCATTGTTTTGGTCGTGGAATTGCTCAATGTCTTCACCCAACAATACATAGTCACCTTCCTTATTGTCAAGAATGATGATGGCATTGTTAAGATGTACTGAATTTTCTACCTCATTGTACTCATCCATCGCGCTTGCAATAGTGTGTATTAAAGTATTTATTGCCTAATTCCTCTTTCCACGTGTGGTACCACTATTCTAACCACTAGAAGGTGTTGTCTCACTACTTGAGGAGGCCTTCTATATCAATGATCTTGAATTTCTCGCACACGGCTTGTTCGAGGACGCGCTTCCCATCCACCCACCTAGCACCACTTGTTTTGTTTGTTGTGTAAATCATTTGTAGATTTCTTTAAATTTCACATCTATGTGTTGCATTACATACTAGTGTACATTGTTTATCAAAGGTGCTCATGTTGGCGAGATGTATTGAGCTTGGCATAAAAACGATTGACGACCATCAGCCATACTTCGAGTCGCCAATGCGACCACGACCAAACATCGATAAGAATTATAGCAATGTCTTCTTAGAAGAATTTTGTGTGCAATGGATTGTGCCAAGGATGAATTGAAGGAGGTGTGTTGGACGGTGATGTTAGGAGGACTGGTGTTTGTCTTATAAACATACTAAGCTTGAAATACCCCCCATTGGCCTCCTTTTTAAAAGCTACCACTGTGCTTGTAGCGATGAAGTCCATATTAGTAAGTTACATGATGGCAAAGGACAGTCTTTGATGTTTGGCGTGTATAAGGACTTCAAGGGCAAAGGGCTATTGGGAGCCCTTTTTCCCAAGAGGCTCATAAGTTGTCACACGCTTGTCGTGGCCCTTGATTCTAAATCTATTCTAGGTTTACAAACGATGAATACCATTTCCACTTAAAGTATTTCTTGCCTTAATCCATGTTGGGACAACGACTTTGCATGGGTCGTCAAAGGTTTAAAAGATCGGCGCATAGTTGTCCATTACAGGAGAGGTTTTATACATTGACGACACAATTGTGATTCAGATCAACGAGATTGCTTTTTGAACGGATGAAGGGATGCAACCATCAAAGAGACAAGTGCATACTAGGAACTTCAACTAGCTTTGTCTATGCGATGAATAGATACCCAAATGGATGATACTCGATCTCGCATCTCAACCCCTCATGTACAATCGGCATCAGAGACCGTGCCTCAAAGATATAGCACGAAATGCAACCAAAGGTAATCACCCATGATGGCAATGAGTTCTTAATGATACATGACAAGCTCTCTATTCTAATGTAAACATGTTAGTATTGCCCTGGCATTCCATGGGGTTCCACGTCCTGCACTCCTTATCCATTACCCACACCCTTACACTCCACCCAAATCTATCGACGAAGTGAGTGGGTGAATAAGGGTTGGGTTGAACGCTAGCCCACTTCTCATTCAATAGTTCTCAGCCACGGACATTTTACGAGGTTTTCAGCCTCAGCTAGTGCCTTCAACAAACTATGTTTTCTTTATCACGTCGAACAATAAAATCAACGACAATATAATGGTGACATCATGTCGAATAGAATGGTGGGTACAAACTTTTTTCATTCCCATCCTGCCGCTGTACCCGGTGGCTCCTGCCAATGACCCCTGTGGCCGTGACGAGTCGGTACAGCGTTTGGGAAAGGGAGAGAACTGGGACGGAGGTGTCGGCAGTGTGTGGGGACAGAAGGGAACGGTGGGAGAAGGACAGGGAGGAAGAAAACACGATGCAGCTTTGCTGAGGTCACCCTAAACATTTGCATGTTCGTGTGTAAAGAGTGGCGTGGCCTCCCAAATGAAACACGAGGGGCAAGAGGCCGATCTCGCTTTGGTACCGGTTATGTACAAAGGTCCTCTTCGGGTCCTGAACACGACCATTGTCGTTCATGTTTTCCCTGACGGGCGCCATCGTCGTCCAGCGACGGCCGTGCACAAACCCCAACCCTATCGCTGTTGGCTGGCGGGAGGCAGTGCACTACACTGAAACTGGGTTCGAAGCACGCTGTCGTACTTCAGCCGGGCATGCCTACGCCCACATATGAAAAACAAAGTGTTCAATCTGGAAAATCGAGGAAAGAACATCGGATCTAAACGAACATTTAACAGCAGGTGTGTAGCAACTTTCCGATTCACTCCACTACATTGCAGGTAACAAATATTGGGACTTGCCGGAAACGCAAACTGACGTTCTCGCTTTTAGTAGAGAGCCTTGACCTTGACCAGACGACAATCTACCGACACTGTGACAGGTCATCATGTTCGTTGACCTGGACTATCCTCAAAACCAACGTATCCACCCCATTCGAATGACGCCAGTCGCGGAGTGCAGACATCCACTCCGTCGACAGTGATGGACTGAACTGCAAGCACCTTCAAGCGGACTCCGATCACGAACACCACCACCTCTCCGCCTCTCCGCATCACGAACACCACCACCTCTCCTCTTCTGTCGGCACGGCGAGTCCTGCGCGGAGTACACACGATTAGGCCAGCTGCACGGAGTTAGTTCGCTGTTCCGCCTAGCCCTCCTTCCCAAAGGAGGGCTACGGCGGGCAGAAGCCCAGCTGCACGGAGCAACAGCCGTAGTAGCTACGGCGGGCAGCAGCGATCGGCAGCCGCAGCCAGCAGCTGCTGCATTGGGCTGCAGCCGCAGCCACCAGCCGCAGCCACAGCCGCCACTGCCCACCCGCAGTGGCAGCTGCGGAGCCGCAGGATCGGCGGCAGCTGCTTGGAGCAGCAACTGCAGCCACGGCAGCGGGCAACAGCGAGCAGCTGCGGCAGCCATATGCTGCGTGAGTAGGCAGCAGTTGCCAGAGAGGTCACACAGCACCTACAGCGTAGAGCAGCAGCGACGGCAGCAGCAACGGTACTCCGCCGTCACCTTCACTCTCTGGTCTTCCCTTCCCCCTGCTGGCTGGGTTCCCCTCTACTCCTGGGCTGGGTGGGGGTGGTTCAGGTACAACGGTGGCCCCAAACAGCCCCTCCCAGATTTCCCACGCCCACTGGGGCAGGGGAAACGCTGCCGAAATTTTTTCGGCAGCGTGGGAGGGGTCCAGCGACA
>SZWC01005918.1:18226-37204 GCA_023375785.1 Penium margaritaceum
GCCACCAACCGCCAGCACTACCCCCACTACCGATATCCCCAAGGCTCTCCTCTTCTACCAGACTGTGGTGCCCCGCTCCCCTGGCCTACCCCCCTACCTCTCTCTTCCTATTCCCTCCTTTCACGCGCGTGCACTTTGGCAGCTTCGCACATCCAGCCTCCCTTATGAGCTCTACCTCCCTCTAGCGTCGCGCCGCTGCTCTGCCTGTCTGGCCACCCAGTTTCCTCACCCGGCATTGCACTTTGTGCGGGATTGTCCAGTGTTTTATGAGGTGCGGGGTCGGTTTCCCTGTCTGTTCCCAGCCGATTTGCGGTGCTTCTCGCTAAAAGAATTCCTCTCCTTCGAGGACCAGGCTTGCTTGGCGTCGTGTGTGGCAGGTATGCTCCAAGTCTACTACAGCTACCACAACAGCCCAAGTCTGCAGCAGACACTGGGCTACCCGCATCGACCCCGTGCTCCTCCCCCCCTGCGCCAACGCCATATCCTCAGCATCCGCAGCCCAGGTTGACAGCCGCTAATCAATCAAATGGTGGAATCATATGGAGCGAGCTCGCAGCATGCAGCAGCCCTCTGGCCGCCGCGCAGCTGAGCTCGGCACTTGTGATATGCCGTTACTAGGCCTCTTTGGCCACCATTGGCATGTCACCCATATTGACCTCGTGTGCACTGTCCCTCCCCCCCTTCAGGACCTCGCTAGGACATCGCTTGCTTTGACCTTTGCATGCTTCCTTACATTTGACTGTGGGCACATGCATGCCCCTCTTCATGGTTGTCGTGCGTGTATGTCCCCCCTAACTCTCACTGTCATGTGTGGCTCTGTGCCACCGTCCATTCCCCGTGGAGGGGTAGCGACGATAAACATAATAATCTATCTATCTATCTATCTTGAAAGTGTTAGTTGTCACGGTGTAGTCGATGTCGAACTGGATCCTTTTCGTTTTATCTTAATCATACTGGTCGTAACTGCATCGAGTAATTCAGCACCAGAATCATCGCGCTGTGGAGTCCGACCAAGCGACCTCACAAGAGTGGAGGCGATACAATAAACATTACAGATTACGTTAATAACATAGGAGGTTTTTATAATCAAATAAGCCTTAAGAAAGTAGTATGAAATGATTCTTCATGTCATAGAGGAGGAAGAATGGACCCAACTTTCTACCCAACTCAAGTATAAGGGGTAAATCGGAAGAAGAGAGGAGAGAAATTTGAAAAGAAAAAAAAAAAAAAAACTTTAAGAAAAAATCCATGAGAGATGGGAGTTCACGACCAAAAACATGCTTAATGATTGAAGCTTGACCTCTACCGTGTGAAGCGCGAACAAATTGGATGTTGACTTGATATATTATTTTACCGTTTGAACTTAATTTCGATGAATTTGCCAAAATTTTCAATACCAAAATCCTCCATTCTATAACCAAGAAAACTAATTCCAACCAACTTTAACATGAACCACGCTGAGCAGCATTCGATGTGCGGAGTATGAGGTGGAAACACAAGGTGGAATATGGTCAGGTTGGGTCACAAAATGGGTTGAGGTACTAATGTGCCCCACCAGTCATGGTCAAATGTCAATCAGGCAATTTTTTGCAAATCAATAGCTTATGCTCTATATTCGTATGAGGAGAGGTGTGAGGAGTTTCTTCTGGGGCTTGCTTATGCTCGCATTGCTCTGAGGGGGTGTGAGGCACACAAAATTTGTGAGGGTGAGGGCTTCAGGGCTGTGGGGATGACCAAGGTGTCGGTGTTAAGCATGCAACTACGCAATGGCCTATTGCATCCACCCATAACCACAACACTGTAGAAACCTTGACTTCGATGTTAGTTGTCTTACCTTGCATCGAATTTCATCGAAAACGAACTTTAATCGAATTCAAAGGTGCCACCTAAACAGATGAAAAACTGAAACGTCAAAATCAACGCTCTAAACCTATCTTCTTGTTGTCTTGGTTTATTGGGTCTAAACACGTTTTTGTCTCGTACCATGATCGAAACTTGGTTTGTTACCCGGCTTTCGGTGTTCAACCATGTGTCAAACCGTTGCGATGGCTTGCGATGCCACGGAAGGGTCCTCGCCACCGTGGCAGGGAATCTTGCGTGGCCTCGAAAGCCGCCAACATAGGTTGATTCGGGGTTTTGACTGTTCGAACAATCAAACGACTGAGTCTTTCATCCGAACGGAAAAAGAAAAAAAACTAAACCAGCGCTCTCTTCCAATTCATAATACCACCTCTGCCTTCTTGTCGAATTCATACAACACACCTAACTAATTTTAACCCGACAATATTTTGAATGAGATAACTATGCATCAGGTCGTTCGTCGAATTCATAGCTTTTCATGGCACTCCACATGCCAGTGACATATGCTTGCAAGTGCCCTACTCCCGCCTAAATTCAGAATACAATTAACTCACAAGGTGTTCCAATATAAGCGGCTCAAATTTCCGTCGCATCTCTGTATATGAATCATACCGGTTTTACACTGAAGTCCGACTGTATTCAACACAAACTAATTCAAAAGTCATTATAGTAAAGGCGGTTCGAAATTCCTTCGGACAAACCCTCATGAATCTAGTCGTTAGTACGGTACATTGAACTCGTGATGCATGTGCAGTGCACCCTTGTGTGGTATTTGTGATTTCAACCTCACGTATTCAAGAGTGCACACGAGGATCACTCAATAATGTGGTCAAGTTGCCACCCAAGATTACGACACCAATTCACGCATCTTATGCTGATTAACCCGTTTCCCATGTGCCATGAAGTTGTGACATAGTCATTGGAGAGACTTGCATTCTACAAACACTCGTGGTCGGTGTATCACTACAATGCTCCTATATTGCTTGTAGAGAATGTGGGATGCTGCTTCCTACGAGCCTTGTCGGCAGTTTCTCCTGCCCACAACACGAGAAGTAGGTATTTGTGAATGGCTACTAGGTCAGGCTTGACCTCATGGCTGGATTTGAGATCCCACACGAGAAACCCTTGCATGGGTGATGTCTTGAACAATGTACTCGTCTACCCGTGATGTTTATCCCAAGGACTCGGCGCGTGGGCGTCATGTCGAGCGCCTCTCGGGTCACACTCGTTGTACACTGCACCAAAGCATTGAGAGAACCCCTTTGCTACCACATAAGCCGTGTACTCACATATCTTATTATCTGTTCTCTTCTCTGCACCTACCTGGATCAAACCATGCGAGCCCTAACACGTCTTTCCACCGCGTCGCATATCCCACTCTCCTCGATAGAGTTGAGGTCAATGTTTACTGCTTCATTCCACTATTTCTTTTGGCCAAGTGAGGGCCTCCGTGCCAAATGTTGGCTCCTATTGAAAATGGAATGAATAGTTAAAACTTTAATATTCACCCATATCTGTGTTGTGATGTTGACGAGGCACTTTCATGCACGAGTTACTCATTGGCTGTTCCTATTGATATGGAGGCTACATGCTTACTTCGATGTCAATGATGGGAAGGGCATCCTTCTCATGGTTAGAAGGTCAGCCACATTGGACTCGAGATCCATTTCCGTTGGGTCATCTTCACCAACTTTTCTCCCTGTCACAACACCCAGCCCATGCACTTGCCACTATCCTAATGCTTCATCCCCCTCCTCAAGGAGCACGAGCCTCTCTCCTCATTTGGGAGTTTTCTCAAGCTCCTAAAGCTCTCCCTTACCCTCGGTCGTTTCATGGAAACCCATGTCTTTAATTTAGATGACATTCGTGGTCTCCATGGGCAGTGTAATGGCGGATGAAGATGCACTTTCACGCTCTTGCATCTAGCTTTCGAAGGCCCTCACCAACCTGGGTCTTGGAAAAGCCAGTGATATTAAATACCTTATGGTGGCATGGATCTAGATCCCTGCCCAACCATGCTTCCCGTGGCATCTTCAGCTGCTCCATGTGCTTCTTCTTGCCTCTCCTTTGTAGAGGTAGTGCAAGTGTGAGCTGTACAAGGTAGGCAGTCCAAAGCCAAGGCGGCAGCTTGGTGTCAAGGAGTATGAAGGTTTTCATGCTAAGAAGTGTCTTACTCATCCTATCTGCTACATGCTTGGTTTGGGGTTAGTAGGGGTAGGTATTTCATGTTACATTCCATGTCACTTGAACCAGCCCATGCAAGCTTCATGCATCCCTCCTTTGGCAAACGTATTTGCCTTCACCTTCTTATTACGCTGCCACTCAACCATAGCAACAGTGTGTTGTGGGTTGCAGTTCACCTTGCTTTTCTCCTTACATAAACATATCCAGACCTTGCGGTTGTGGTCATCGATGTATGTGAGAAAACATATGCTACCTCCGTTGGATGATATGGAAAGGGGTTGCGCATATGAGAGCGAATTAGGTCGAGAGGTACAAGAGCACACGTACCATTACGCTTGACGGCGTTATTCTTGGCCTCCCCCAAAGGCACAGCTCATACAAGTTCATTATTACTTCTTCCATTTCATTTCCCATCATAATCCACGCACTAGCTTCTGCTTATCCATCATGCCCTTCATCGTCAGAATCTTGATAAGTGCTCTCTTCACCATCACTAGTTACTAAAGATTCAGTTGTCAAGTTTTTCATCATGGGTTGCAAAACATGTAGTCCATTAATGCTAAGAGCTTCAGCCAAAAATGATTACATAGTAAGCGATGTTAGTGTTCTTGGTAGGGATAAACACCGCCTCTTTTTCCACTATCATGTCATGACTAGTAATCTCATAGATGGAGGGTATGTCAGCTGTGAAAGAGGACGAGTAGACTTCCTCCTTTGGCCTGAGTTTTGAATCCGCACCATTGACATCCCCTCACCTGTCTGAACATTGCCGTTGGTGACTCCAGAGTTCTTGTTGCATGGAGAGATGATATCACTCTTCTTGCATGTGATTTATGCATTGGTGCGTGAATCTTGGCCGTGTGCCCTTGGCCTAAGTACTGCCCTGCCATTCTTGGAGGCGTACTCAGCCATCAAGCTAGTCGGGTCCTTCTCACCCTTTCCCCTCTCTTTCCATCACCATCTTCTCCCTCCTTCTTTGGTTGTTTGTACTCCCGAGCTGAGTGTCTAGTCGTCCCATAATTGCGGCGATTTCCTTCGAGCTTTGGACACCTACTACTGCTGCTTGTGTTGTTGTTTCCCTTGTAGTTAGAGGAGGATGCATTGAAGAAGGTGCCACTACGTTGTGAATTAAAGCCAGCCATGTTTGCTTCACTGGTACTTCAACGAAAGGCTTCATTCAGCACATATTCCAAGGTAGTGGTGTGATAAAGAAGCTCTTTTTTCACCCTCTTGGAACGGTGATCATTGGATCCCAGCTCTTCGAAAGCGTTGTCAACAACAACATAGCCTACAGATGAGAGTCTTGGTTCCATCCCATGCTTGTGGCTTGCCATAGGAGCGTCTCAAAGTTCTACTAGAAGACGAGGATATCCTCCCCTTCACCCGATCCTCTGCTATGATGCTTCGTACGATAAAGAGAACATTGGCAAGTAAGGAGGAGTGGAGTACCTTGCCTAGTTTGGTGTTTGCTATGGCTGCCATAGCATAACTGCTGATGCGTGGAAGGCTTGATGGTTGTACGAAGGATACAATAACAACGAGAGAGAGGAGGGATCTCCCCCTCTGGACCCTTGGGACATTGGCCCATCAAAGAGAGAGAAGAGGGAAGGCCGTTCCCTCTTTCCCCCCTTGGGATATCGCCCAAGGAAAAGGAGGTGGAGGGAAGATACGCCACCTCCTCTCCCCCATATGCCATTGACCCTTGAGGAGGGGAGAGGGAGGGGTACCTTCTTGTCTCCCCCTTGGGCCGTCGATCCTCGAGAAAGGGGGGACGAGAGGGAGGAAATCATCCCCTCCCCAAACGGACCGTCCGCCTGTATGAGAAGGGGGAGGGGGGAGACTTGCCCTCTCCTCTCCCTCGAACCATCGGCCCTTAAGGGGGGGAGGAGGAGAGGGAGGAGTACGTCCTCGCCTCCCCCTTGGACCGTTGGCCCTTGCAAAGGAGGGGAAGAAGAGGAGCTCCTCCTCTCTTCCCTATGGGTTGTTGTCCCTCAAGTAAACTTGAAAATAGGGGGGACATTCTCCTCTCCCTTGGCACCGTCAGTAACAAGGGCAAGCAAGGGTGCAAGGGCTTGTCCTTATATTCCACCTTGGTGTCTCTCGTACCAACGAGGGGGGGTGAGGGGGCTTTCCCCTTTCATCCCATTTGACATCTTCGACGGCAACTAAGTGAGGATGATCACTCCCCTCTCATTGGCACATCGCATGTTGGGTTGAAATTACTCCTGGCATTTTACTAGGTTTTGCATTTGAGCATTTGCATCATTGAAGCAAGCCCTCGGCACATCAACCAAGCTCTTAGGTAAATAGTCTTAAGAAGCATTCGGTCACTGGGCTCGCTTTGTCGCCCGTTGCATCTTGTCAAATTTTCCATACAGTTTCTTTTATCTTGCTATAGACTAACATTGATGGATAATGCTTTCCGTCTATGTGAAGATCTGACGCTCGATTGTAGTCACCACACATTTGCCCCCCTCTCGTAGAAGCATTGGCTATGATGCCATTCTAACGACCGTATCTGGTTTGTGACTCATGTCTGAACGAGGATGTAGGCCCTCGGAATATTCTCTCGAGAGGTCTTGTGATTGGCCCCCTTGGCCATTCTAGATGAGATATCACACGGAAAATGGACAGTATTGTCACAAGGCATGGTTTAAACAAAAACCGCCTAATCCGACTCATTCCACGTGACATTGCCAAGCCAAAAACAGGACCCTAGCGACATTCTAAGAGTGGACAAGGAGTGATGTGATGGGATCTCTATCCACGATACTCCTTTTCTATGTTTTTGGGCCAATGGATATTTTCCGGACTACAGTCAAGTGGGCTCTATCTTGTGGATGTTCTCTTGGATGGGGTGTTACTGGACTTGCTAACAACGAGTCCCTAAAACAAAAAGCAAGTGTTTTTGGACCACTTTATTATAGAATGGCTTCTACGCTACAATGTGAAATATTCCTTTTTTTCATTCAGTTTGATGGACTAGTTTTTCTTCTAAATCATAAGAAATGAAAATAAATGGAAACAACTTTTGTTGTTTCATGTTTCTCACAAGGTCGAAAGCCTCACTTTGTTGCAATCATAGCCATGTTCAACATCCATCGTTGGCTTTGATGAACTCTCTGAAATCATAAAATGTAGAATGGATTTATATTATTCACATTGTTCTCCCTCTCCCTCTCCTTCCGATTACCTTATGAGATTGTGTGACACATTTATTACTTCACAGATTTTATCACATCTCACAATGGATGTTCAACATGACCATGGCCGTGTTAACTTGTTCAAGTTGTTCTCCCTCTCTTGCCGTGACCTACGTCCTTAAAAGATTGTGTTACGCAAGTCCAAAAACTCAGCATGTGGGCACTTATGTCATTTCATTTGAAGACCACCGTGTGTTGGCCTCACAACTTTTATGCCGATTGGCCGCGGGTACTTTGACCACCCGCCATGACCTCAAGTGTTTCTTCTCCAAAGGTTATGACATATAAAATCACTTTCTTGAATGGTTGACATAAATGTTACAAACTGTATTGACATTTCATTGTTTTTTGGTCGACTTGTCAAGGGTGTTGGACTTTTAAAGTCGTGCCTTGATAATCTTGAAAGCTCCCAACTTCTTAGTGTAGTTTCTTGAAGCGATAACTTGCGATGCAACGTCCCACATGTCGCTCAACTCGAGCACCCCAAGACCAAAGATGTGCCTCATTTTGTTCCTTGATACAGTATATATGTGCTCAACATTTATGACACTTGCCATCGAGGTACACTTACCAATAAGTAAAAGATATCCAATTATTCCAAATCCTTGCATTGTCTTTAACTTGGCACCACATCCCTATGAACCATGCACGTTCCACTTGATGTAACCTTTGGTGTCAGAGCGTGGTGACACAGCAAAGATATATGACACATTATCTCCAAGACATTGACAACGAGAAGTAGCAACTGCCAAATAATATAGCAGTGGAGTACCAAAAGCAAGCGGTCTAGCATTCTCTCCATGCAAACCAGATGGTACACCATTTGTAATGAATGGTGCAGCACCAACAATCATGGTGACCAACCTGGGTTCAAACCCTCAAGCTTGACAAACCTTGCGTATGCGCCATTGCACTCTCACGATAGGAGGCACAAGACGACAAGCCTATATCATTTGATACCTATACGAGGAGCTGTCATGACTTGATACCCATAACTCTCATCTGCTCCAATAACTCAACATAACTCCGAAGCACATCCTGAGGACTGATGGTTGGGATGTGGTTGAAGAATTTGTAGGTGTACATCACGGCTTATGGGGTAAAAAAAAATAGAATAGAATGACCTTATGGCCTTGCGTTTCCGTAGCATGGCTTGAAGTTGCTAGTTTGATCGAAAGACCAAGAGACTGGCAGAGCAAGATCAATAGCCCACGTCGTTGACCACACGTGTTCAATATTTTGAGCAAACAAATCTATCTTGGCACAACTTACTGGATCCACCGGAAAACTAGAATGCCTTCATGCGCTACACTCATACATCTCAAGAAAATGAATACATGCTTTAGTGCTTGTGTCAGCCATCCAATGCGATAGAGTGTGGCAAAATTCCTAAGAGACCAGCACCTGCAGTGACCTCGTCCCTAACAATGTGTTGTTCGCACTGACCACCACACGCTCAATTATCTAAAAACTCGGCCAAATTTGAGTTGTCAACAAAATTGATGGATGGGTTTCCTTATGCCCATATTACACTACAAAATTGAGTACCAACCAAGAAAAACAGTTCCAACTAATGCTCTAAGTCGGCAACCAGACTTGACGGCCTAGGTTAGCTCATTACTCGTCAATGTACATCCGTATCTCACGAGGCTGTTTGTGAAGGGTTACGCTGGGTTTGAGAGATAGGAAAAGACCAAGTTCCGGTTTCATGACCCTTGTCGGCAAAAACAATTCTCTCACCAAGTTGTCATACTGCCAAACGAGCAAGTACAAAGAATTCTAAGAGAGGAATGCCACAACACCAATCCAAGTGGATGTTGAAAAATTGCCCCTCCGCATGCCCAAGTGAGGCGCCGGGAGGCGCTGACGAGCCGCCAGAAAATGGAAAATCCGCTCCGGCGGATCTGGCGACTTGACATTTTCTCGGATCCTAAAATGGAGGATTTCCCCTAAAATTTGACGACTTGCTGAATCCGGTGGAAGTTGTTTCGCCGGAATCGGACAAGTATCAAGGGAGATATGACCTTCCAAAGTTGGGGTGTGCGCAGCGACTCTGGGAGCCGGCTGCGACTCGAAATCCGGTGGATAATCGACCGTATTGAGTAACAAAAATACCATCTGGAGAAAATGCTCCGATAGGCCTGCCGAGGCGTCCGGTGGATGATCCACCTGATCCGGCGGATCATCCACCGGATCTAGTAGTGCAGGTTGTTACTGAGAGCCAAAATCCTGGCTCGACGTCCGAAACTCAGTAGTACGTTTTGTTACTTGGGGTCAAAATTCTGACTGCAGGTCCGCGGACAGGTTTCGAACCTCGTCACGCCCCATCACCAAACACGACCCAAAAGTGGATAGGGTGCGTGGAAACAGTGAAGGAGACCCCCACACCATGTGCCATGGGATATGCGCCTTGGGAAAGGCGCTTCGCACGTGAATGAAGGTGCCACGGCGAGTGGCGGCGTCAGGCTTCTGTGGTGGTTGAGACCTGCGCTTTGGCAAGCATAACCTGAGCTACGCTTGGCCAAATCACGTGCGGTTTGGTGCGTTGGAAAGCTCATGACTAGCCCTATCATGTCTATGTTAAAAAACTAACACAAAACGACGTTATTCCCGTCGCAAGCTGACTGTCTCTAGATTCCTGCTCACAATGCGTGAGGCGACCAGAAAGCTCATGCTCAGTCTCAGATTCGCCCAAAACAGTAGACGTGAACCACTAAAGACGATCAGAAAAACGTCGGGACCGCACCACGCGGATCTCATCCTGACAGTGGACACTTCCACGAGGTCAAGACGTGCAAAAAGATGACAGGGTACTATTCACGGGAGCTTATGTAGACCTGTCAGAACACCTGTCAGAACAAAGAGCTATGTCGCTTGAGGTCAGCAGGTCTACTCCACCATCTCCTTGTTCTCACTGAGACATGGGTCGACATCAGCATGGAATCTGTAGTGGGACTTTGTATCACTCCAGAGGGATGGGACGCCATTCTTGTGGTGGTGGATTGATTTTCAAGGATGTCGCAATTCATCCCAACAACAATCACGTTCATCATAAAAGGAACAACAGGATTTTTTTCAAACAAAATCGTGCAACTACGTGGAGTACCACGCACCATCCTGATTGGCAGAAACGGCCGCTTCAGTAGCCATTTTTGGCACAAACTGATGACGCATTACGGTAGTCGAGTCCAACTATGAACTTTACTCCATCATCAAAACAACGAGAAAACCAAGCGCACAAATGCGACACTTGAAAAACTTCTCTACACTTAATGTGAATCCCACAAGACAGATTGGACGTAAAGCTGGCAATTGCCAAACTTGCATACAGCTCGGTGACTTCCACCGCAAAAGGAAAATCCCATTCAAATTGGTTTGTGGCAACTTCCCGCAACACCGGCATGACTCTACAGCCAAGCAAAAAGCAACATGGACAACACTTTGCAAAACTTAACTCCCAGTGGTTGGGACAATTTGGGATTGGGTGAATGCAATCCCCAGTTTTCATTCACCTCCGCCTACCAAACACAACGAAAATACATCCAGTCTTTCATAATAGCAAGCTCAAGCACAACCGGGATCCCAGCGAGAGATTCCCTGGTAGAGGTGTCACCCCTATGCCTCCAATCGAAGAGGACATTGACACTAAGTACATGAACGAATCAATCATCGTACATCAACACCATGGAAAGCCGGCCTAGTATCTGGTCAAGAGGCACAGATATGATGGCTCACACAACAGCTAGGAGCCCTATGAAAACTTCCAAGATATATCCATCATCTCATCAACAACTACTTCAAGCGTCATCGGCCTATGTTTTCCAATGCATCGGGATGTCATAGAAAAGGGGGGGGGGTGTTACATCCATGAATTCCATGAGTAGGGATTTGTTTTGTTACATTTGTAGCTTACCATGCGTCGGCATTGGGATTTTCATGTCAATCAACCGCATGCATTTTGGCCAACCGTCTCAAACTCCAACGTTCCGTTCCCAAAGGTTTTGACGCATTCGACCGCTTGTTTGAATGGTCAACATTGTTTCGAGTGCTGCAAGTGTTGCAAACTGTATCAATGTTTCGATACTATTTGGAGATATTGGACATTTACCAAGTCATGCCTCACTATTCTTGAACCCCCCTAGCTTCTCGGTGGGTTTTCTCAAAGTGACCGCTCAAGACTCAGCGTTGCACGCATTGCTTGACTCAAGCACCTAAGGCCCAAGACATGCCTCGTTTTGTTTATCATTACAAAATACATGTTCTTGAGATATCCAGCACTTCTCATCAACGTACACTTACTACAAGAATAAATCATCCACTTATCCCGAGTTCTTTTAATGTATTATACTCCGCTCCTCATTTTTGTGAATCCGTTACGTGCGCGACATACACAAGTTCCTAAACTTTGCAAGTGGAAATGACTATCTTTACATTTGTGGCCCACTCGGTGTTGATCCAAGGATCTTTACACCGATTGGCCCAGGGCATATTGGTCACCCGCCCCGACCTTCGATGTTCCGCTCCAAAAGAACTTGACACACTTGACCACGTTTCAGAAGGGCCAATGGAAGTATCGCAAACCGTATCGATGTTTGGATCTTTTTATCAACTTCTAAAAAACAATTGACTTCAATGAAATATCACCTCGATGTTATTGAAACCCCTAAACTATTGGTAAAATTTCTTGAAGTGACCACTCATGACGCGGCCTCGCACGTGCCCCTTGACTGAGCATCCAAGTATCAACAAATGCCTCATTTTTTTTATTGCTATTGCATTCATGCACTCAGCACGTTTGACAGATATCAACAAAGTATAATTACTTCCTGACATGTATTTCCCACCTGTGCAACCTCCTCAAATTGTTTTGTGCTCTACACATCACCCTACTGAACCACCTATGTTCCGCATGGTGTAACACTTGGTATCAGAGTGCAACAACACTGGGGTGTGGCTGACACATTAGGCACAAAATTGCAAACGCCTCTAGCGCATCTCCACCATCTAGAAATTTATAGACTAGAAATTCATATACAACGACAATGGTGAATACGACGAGCGTACACAACAACAAGCAATTATACCCATGAAGATTCGCAGCATGCAGTCATTAACACTCTCTAGAAAAGAAAACCTAGGTAGTAGTAGTAACGTTTGCGATGCATGGCACAAAACCTGTGAGAGTGTGTGCTTTTCTGGAGATTAATCCTTGGTGTGTGGAGAGCACAGTTGCAGCGGAAAGGTAGACTTGGAGAAGTCTGGAAGCCAGAGCTGGATAATACAGGTTAATTACAATGAATAGAGTATAAGGTATTTATACTGTTTGGCCGGCCTGTCTTGGCCCTGTTCTACTGCTTCCCTAGCTTGTTTTAGCGAGCTACTTGCTCCTGAACCCAGTGCTCTGCTTGCACCTGAACCTGGTGCTCTACTTGCACCTAATGCCTAGTGCGATAAATGCTTGGCCATCGATCGTCGAGACCGACAGTCTATCTTCTCTCTCGGTGAGCGGTTGCGTGCGTCGCCCATCACCGTGTATGCTTCTCTGTGCCGAGTGCAGTTGTGTTGTTGCACACGTCACCGGAAGAAGGACTGTCACGGTTGACCGCATCCGGTATCGGAGGGCCGCCGCCGAGGCAGTCCCTCGGCTGGTAGTGTAACCGGTACGCTACTTGCCGAGAGGAGGAGAAGCCACCCTTGCCTGGCGTGTTCGGAACGCCACGTGAAGGAGCGAGCAAAACATGCCATTGGCGTATGGAGCTTGCACTCGCTCACTCACTCCTTGCGTCCTTGTGTCCTCGCATCCCCGCATTCGAGAGCCGTCGGTATCGAGCCGGACCTCTCCGCGGAATTCCACCCAGAATATGCTGGAAACGGAAAAATGTCCCGAGTACCCCCAAAACCCAGGCGAGACCCCGTGTGGGCCAGAAAAACAGGGGGCACCTAACTACAAAACTGAAGACCTTGACGGCAAACCCGGTGATGGACTCTTTGCACCCGGCGAACCCTGCACATCCATCGTTTCCCCTCAGTGTGACACCTATCAAGATGGGAGGTGCCGGTGGACATGCTTGCATTAATTAAAACCCTTTTCAGAAGCTGTTGCGATTCAAAGGCCTCAACATCCATCTGCTCCAACAACTCAAATTGGCAATGGAGGAGCTTGAATGCGTCCGCCAGAAGTAGCACTTATTGGAAGAATTCTCCAACTCTCTAGCAACTCTCTAGCAAATTCAATTGACATTTCCCAAACCATGAAATCCTACGGAATCCAAAGGACTAATGGTTTGGCTGTGGCTAAGAAGGTTTGAAGAGCACTTTATCACAGCTGGGGTCATTAATGAGAAAAACAAAACTGACATCGCGGCCTTGCTTTTACATGTCACAGCTTTAAGTTGGTGGTCTGATCCAGAGAGCATCCAACAATAGCTGAAGACCGATGAAGGTAGATCAATGGTTTACACGACCACTCTCACATCATCAACCGCAGGTCTTCTACCTCTCAAGCAAAGCAATCTGGCAAGGGAAAACTCATTGAATCCACCGGAGAATTTGGCGGAATTATGCCAGCCATACTCGCATGGTTTGGAAACATAGACAGTAAGTCTGATTCACGGTTAAAACTCTAACGTCTACGTCAACAATCTAGCCTGGAAAAGTGTACCCGTTGTTTTTACCAACTCGTAACCAGAAGTGACCTTGTCCCCAAATGAACTCTACTTCTGCTACAACAACAGCCTCGAGCTCAACATCGGGCAAGTGATTGCCATGATGGGATTCAACACAAACGTTTGTTTATGATTAATTGACTAATTACATTGACAACAGCATATACCTTGTTTGGATGCAATAATGTAGTAATTGGTGACCCCAAAGCCGCAATTCATATTGTAGCGGAAAGAGGTTGCAATGGAAAAAACCTCATTCCTGATGGAGATTGCATCCATGATTCAATGCAATCAACGGCTGTGCTCGACTTGCGGGAAGCCAGAGCACATCTCGTGCGACTGCCAATAGTGACAAAACTAGGCCAGAAGGTGGGAAAGTCGTGGAGAAAGACGACGAGTCGCGAAACGCCAAGAGGAAGGATTGGACGGTGAACCTCCAACTCAGTTGGAAAACTCTACATCAATCGATGAAAATATGAGTGGCTCACGTCACATCAGAGGAGGGTTCCTAAGGTCATAGAGCTTGACAAGGGATACAAGGACAATCAAATGGTGATATTGATACGAGTACAACTGAGAGGTAAGAGTTATAGAATGGTACGGACACTACTCGATGGAGGGGCTTTTCACAGTTCTGTAAGTAATGATATAGTTCAGAATATGAGTTTTGCAAACTAAACCGGGGGTGTTTGGAGGAAAATCCACTCACGGGTGACCACACATCCGTCAACTTTACCAACCAATCCAACTGACGATTGGAGATGAGTACGATGTAACAAACAGGTGGATTTTCGAATGAACAACCACAAAATCATTCTCGAGTGAAATTTTGTGTACTAGAACAATCCATAGGCAGACCGAAGTAGCGAAGAAATCTACGTCAGCATTAATGGCTAGAAAAGACACTTGCCTCTGATTGAGCGACATTTGGTGCAACTTTGGCTATAGGAAGAAGTAAGGAAGTTATAGTAGTGGCATAATGTCAGCCGATGTCGCTGGACGTGGGCAAACGATATCTGCAATGTGGTGCACAACCTTGGCTTGTCCACATGAACAACATGAAAGCAGAAGATACCACGATAGTAGATACAATGGCATCGGCCCCAATACGTACTTAAACAACAGCTATTCTAGAGGAGGTTGCATGTCCGTTGAGGGGATTTATATGTTGAAGGGATTTTTTCCAAACAAATGCTCTAAGAGCTCCCTCATCAATGCAGCAATGATCCCAAGAGAGATCTAAACCTGGATAGCAGACCAATGGTCAAATGGAATTATCAGATTAACAACCACAAGCTGACCGACCTTAAGAAGAAACTTAATGATATGCTTAGTCATAGGTTCATTAGGTCATCCACGTCACCCTATGTGACACTCGCAACTTTTTCCAGAAATGAAAGTAGGCGAGATGTGGATATTCATGGATTGCAGTGCATTGAACGACTCTACCACGAAGAGCCGCTAACCCCCCTTCTGTCAGCAGATGAAATATTCAACCAACTCCGCGGTGCAAGAATTTTCACCACAATCGACCTACACCGTGGCCATAATCAGATCCGCATTTCTGATAACGACATCAAGAAGATGGGATTCCGTACCAGAAACAGGTAATTCCATCTCCTGGTTGTACCATTTGGATTCACAAATCTTCGTACAAAGTTTATGGTGACAGTGTACAAGAGTTTTTGCCCGTACCTTAATGATTATTTTTTTGTGCATCTCGATGACTTCCTCGTGTAAAGTTATATCCCAGCGGAGGATAGTGGACATCTCCAAAAAGCTTTTGAGATTTTACAAAGAGAGAATTTAAAAAAAGAAACCCTCAAAGTGCCTCTTCCATCATCTTTCAACCATGGTTTTGGGCCACATCATCAGTGGCAAGTGAATCAGCATGGACCCAACGAGAGTGGAGGTGGTCGCTCACTCTCCAACACTGACCAATGTTTGGGCCGTTCATTTGCAAAGGGATACGACCAGGTAATAGCGCCTCTTTATAATCGCACTTGTAAAAATAGTGAGTGGAGTTTCAAAAACATTTAACAAAAGGTTACTAACTCTTTCATAAACAACGGGACCTTGACGCCAAGGCCTAGGATTGGCAGGACCAATGGTGGACTATGCCATGACCACTGGTGCGTTTAACTGAGCAATTGGAGCGGTTCACCTCCAAGACAACATAGGTGGAGAACAGAGAGCCTATATGTTGCATAAATGTTACGGTCCATAACTCAATTACACCGTAAACAAAAATGAAATTCTTAGAGTTGTGCACGCATTCAAGACATGGTGGTGTAACATGGAATTCCAAAAATGCATTGCTTTTATTGACCACCACGGGCTCAAGCATCTAAAGACTCTAGCGCGTCGTCAACAATCATGATGGTTGGGTTCCTTGAGTCCAGTTTTTCTACAACATCAAGTACCAGACAAAAAGTTTTGCGCATGCTCCAAGTCAGCCACCAAACTTAATGGCCAAGAAAAACAAGTTGCTTTTTGAANCAAAAATGAAATTCTTAGAGTTGTGCACGCATTCAAGACATGGTGGTGTAACATGGAATTCCAAAAATGCATTGCTTTTATTGACCACCACGGGCTCAAGCATCTAAAGACTCTAGCGCGTCGTCAACAATCATGATGGTTGGGTTCCTTGAGTCCAGTTTTTCTACAACATCAAGTACCAGACAAAAAGTTTTGCGCATGCTCCAAGTCAGCCACCAAACTTAATGGCCAAGAAAAACAAGTTGCTTTTTGAAGTAGACCATACCTTATTAGGCCATTTGTAAAGGGTTACAAGGATTTTGGTGGGTATAACAAAACCAAGTTATGATCTGACAGCCCCTACTAGGAATCGACTTGCCAGTAGGGGATCCACTTATGAAAATCCACTTGCTAAATCAACGTACCAGTGAACGAGTGACTACTAATGCTATTGCAAGAATGTCACGACATTGGCCTAGGTGGAGTTTTGGTGAGGACAACGCCCTCAAGTGTTGAATTTCTTCACACCCACAGCAAAGGTTGAGTAGGCCTTCCTGACGTGACAGGATCCTGATGTGCTTAGCTAGACATGTACATAGTGTAACAAACAACAACAAAGTGCAAAAGCTTGAGTTTTTTTGTGGGAATTGGATTGAATTGTGAAAATAGAAGGGTTAATGTAGAGTAGTAGTATGAATTAGCCTCACAACAGCATATGTGTAGCACTTAGCTCTTTCACTGTTCTTGGCCCAAGCTGGATACAACTTCTTGCGAGGCGTCCAGCCCTGGACAAGAGACTTGGTGTGCCTTACATGTAGACAGGCCTTAAGGAAGTCAGGGCGCCTCCTAGCCAAGCTGGTAGTGTTGCCAGGCTCTTTGGGTTGTGAGAGGAGAACTTTAGCAAAAGCTGGAACTGAGTGTAAAGTCAGAAGGCTGACTTTGTAGTGGTAGTGGTGGTAGCTGGAACTAAGATGCTCCAGGATACTGGGATAAAATGTGATCGCTGCCAGCCTCTCCTTTCATACTGCTGCTCTTGGTTGAGACTAGTCCCCTCTGCTTGTAGGTAGCAGTCTCAACAGTACAACCTGCTGATGTAGTAAAGCGTCCTCCAGCATTGGACGACGCGATGATGATGTAGTAAATCATCGATGAGGTCGTGTACAGGCTCAGACGGCATCAGTGCTACCTGTACAATACCATGTGCACACCTCGTAGGATTGCATCCTCCAACCTGCATCGTCTCAGGCAGTTGTTGAGTCATCCAATGAAGATGAGAAAACCGAGGCAGTCACTCTTCCCTTGGACTTCCCAACATAGCTATTTACACTCCCAGGCGTGAAAACAACACTGGGGATATTGCAGGAGTATTCAGCTGGCATGGACAGGGAAAATGTTCCCAAAGGAATTTCCTTGGTAAGTCATAGAGAATTCTGCAACTGTTTGTATGAACCTTCAAACCAAGAAACGACTCTGCCTGATTGTAGCATGAATCTAGTGCAGTTGTCGCTTCATTCCAACAGCCCCCCTTGATAAGTGTGTTGGTAATGACGGGCATCATGTTGATCTTACTGAAAGGCAAAAAATTGATGATTTTTTTAGTCGTCATAAGAGCTGGTTCAATGAGAGGGATATTGGCGTCTTTGTCTGAAGCTGGAGTCTCAGAGATGAAGTTCGGGTATCCAATCGGGCAGAAGAAAATCTATCTGATGTTGGTTGCAGCTTCCGGTTTCCCATAAAACGTAGTTTGGTTCTCCCTTGGTTTTTTTCTGGGCCCCAACTGTGATCCTGAAAAAATTGGGGAGACTTGGAACAACTTCGAGCACCAAATTGTCACTTCCCCATGGAGATTGTCAAATCCTTTCACCTCCTCAATTTTTGCTCCCGAGGGTGATGTTGACATGTTTATGGCTGTCTTGTCTTGAGTTGTCTTGTCTATTCTTGTCCAGAGCTGACGTGACTTGTCTTGGAAGGGTCGCTGGGGAGATGTCTTGTCTTGGAAAGATTACAGTTGAGCTGGCACAATGGGACAGATCTCCAGAAAAGCATTCCTCAGCCTTTGGTGACTTGGAGGTGGAGTAGAAAAAGGCAGTTTGGCACTCAAGCTATCCCACTTGTCGTTTTTGGATGCACGATTACGAGTTGAGGCTGATTTTGCCGTTACTTGCTCTCCCTCCGTCGCTTGGTGACGACCGTCCGCCCCTGTCTGCTTCTCAGAGGGCTAGTTGTTACTTGGGAGTGCGGTTTCCGGAGAGAGAATGCTTCTCCACCTAACTACTCCGTTGTCATGCTTGTGTTCTTTGCTGTACTTCATGTCAAAAATGTGTTTTTGGCTTGTAGTTCTGTCGACATATATTCTTCATCCTGTTCCTCCTCCGGTTGGTCGTGTAATGGTGGAGGTGGTTACGATGGCCGGACTCAAACTCGCGAAAGGCGATTTGCTAACGTCGAAACCGTTCCAAGTGGAGCTACCTACCTTGTTTACCTACCCTACCTTGCTTTTTTCCAACACGTTCTCTCTCTCTCTCTCTCCCCCCCCCCCTCTCTCTCTCCCTCTCTCTCTCTCTCTCTCTCTCTCTCTCTCTCTCTTT
>SZWC01005918.1:47404-63463 GCA_023375785.1 Penium margaritaceum
ATACCTTGGACACATCGTCAGCAAGGACGGCATCCGTGTCGACCCACGAAAGGTCCAAGCCGTTGTGGACTGGCCACGCCCCGAAAATGTTGGGCAGATTTGGTTTTTCCTCAAAATTGCAATCTACTTTCGACGGTTTATGCAAGGGTATTGGACCTTGGTAGCACCACTAACCAGGCTCACACGAAAAGACGTGCGTTGGGAATGGACATCTGATTACGAGAAAAATTTCTCAAAGTCAAAGAGCTTCTATCCACGGCGCCCGTCCTAGCTCTTACGGATCCATCACAACCATGGGAGGTGCAATGTGATGCGTCAGTAGTAGGAATCGAAGCCGTCCTCATGCAGAACGGGCACCCCATTGCGTATGAGAGCCGGAAACTCATCTGCGCGGGAACGCGGTACATGATTTTGGATCAAGAGCTCCTTTCGGTAGTACACGCATTCAAGATGTGGCGTTGCTACCTCGAGGGTGCTGAAGGGGGTGTGACGGTCGTGACAAACCATAATCCATTGGTGTTTTTCCAAATGCAACCAAACATGTCAAGACGACAAGCGCGTTGGAGCAAATACCTGAGCCGATTCTTGTTCACGTAGGAATATCAGCAAGGACGCATCAATGTCGCAAATCCACTAAGCTGACAGCCTCTGGAAGTTAAAACAACCAACGAGGTTGGTGGGTGTGTTATGGCCATTGCAAGAACAACAGTACAATCACCAGATCCCCCTATACCTCTGCGGCAACCACCGTGAGAGATTATCCATTATCCTGTTTTGTAAATAGGATCCGGATGGGATATTGTGTGGATTCTTGATTTCAAGAATTTCAAAATCTAGAGAAGTACGGCTTGGTGGAGGCCGCAAGAATCTTCTGGCACGGAGAACAAGTTGCTGTGCCAAATTCGAGAGACCTTCGAGCAAAAGTTACCTCCCAGTTCTACGCCCCGTCAATCGCAGGTCATGTGGGACCCAGAAAGACCAAATAGGCACTCTCGCACCACTATTGGTGGCCAGGATGGAGTGTTGATGTCCGTAAGTATTGCATGACATGCGATCCATGTCTTCGGAATAAGGCTGGTAACAAGAAGCTTGCTGGACTCCTCCAATAGCTTCCCATTCTGGGACTCCATGGGAGTGCGTCAGCATGGACTTCATTACTGGTCTTCCGGACACTGCCCGTGGCCACGATGCAATACTAGTGGTTGTGGGTCTTTTGACAAAGATGACGTACTTTATTCCTACAACCACTAACGTGAATGCGAAGGAGACCCGCTCGTCTCTTCTTTGAGGGTGTCGTAATGTACCACGACTTACCGTTGCGCATTATCTCCGATCGAGATAAAAAATTGCTATTACATTTTGGCAAAAGATGCACGAGTACTTCGGTAGTGATTCACAAATGTCTACAGCATTCCAGCCTCAAACCGACGGACAAATACAACGCATGAATCACTCTCAAGAGCAGATGCTGCGCATGTACGTGGACCCCGCCATGCATGATTGGGAAGAATGCCTAGCACCGGTAGAGTTTGTGGTGAACGATTCCACACACTTCACACCGTTCGTGTTGAACAGTGGTCCGCATGCAGTGGTACCCTCTTCATTGGTGAAGAGTGGGAGTATAGGAGGGCAGGTTCCTTCCGCTGAATCCTTTGCCGAGCGAATCAACTCCTTGTTACAGGAGGCGAATGGTCACCTTCAAGCAGCTCGACAGCGACAAAAGGCATATGTCGACAAAGGTCGCGGGGAGGTCTCGTTTGACATCGGTGACAACGTGTTGTTTAGTACTAAAAACCTTCGGCTTAAGTCGCGAGGGGCAAGAAAACTTCTACCGAAGATGATTGGGCCATTTCCTATTGTGGCACGCATCGGGCTAGAGGCATACCGATTGCTACTTCCGCCGAGTATGAAGATACATGACGTTTTCATGTGAGCCTGCTAGCTCCATACACAGCAGACCGAACCGTTGAGCCACCGCCAGCATTCCTTGCTGCCGACGGCCAATACGAGGTCCTTCGCCTACTCTAGCATCGAGAGCATACTCTTCGGTCGCGCGTTGTCAGGGAGTACCTAGTTGATTGGGCCGGTTGTGGACTAGAACATAATTCATGGGAGCCCGAATCTGGGTCGCCCACAGGGGTGGTCAACGAGTACAGGAGTAAGCTTGAAGCTTGCACAGATCGATGCATGGCAGGAGGTACCACCTGAATGCGGAAATAATGAACAACATTCCCGCAAGGAAGCATTCACGGATAGCGACCATAGGACGTTGGGGACTTCCAACATGGTTGTCACGCAGACGCTCCACCCTATAAGGGGGTGACCGCTAGCCGTGCTGACCTACAAGCTGCACCTTAGGTCCAAGTACCACATCCGTGTTCATGTCTAGCTGGTGATTGAAATTATTAATTTTACTTCACAATGTTGAAGACTCACTGACTGACAATCCTACTTGTTGTTCATGAACCGGGACGGTTCATAAGAAGTGGGGAAGAATGTAGGGGGAGGGCTGGTGCGGCCCTCCCTCCCCGCTGAAGCGAGAGGTGGTTGGGCACCACCCCTCGCGTCAGCGAGGGCTGGCCGGCGGCCAGCACTTTGTTGGCCTCCGGCCAGCTCGCTGCCTGCCGGTTAGACGGCCGGCGACCGGCCGGCCACCGGCCAGCCGCTGATCGCGACCTCAGCCCGATCGGTGGCTGAGGGGCCACGAGGGCCTCGAGAGCGAGGCCTCGTGGCCTCGTGCCCTCGCCCCCCCTTGCCCTCCTTGCAGACAAGCGAGCGAGGACGAGGGATAGGGAGAGCGAGGGTGAGGACGAGAGGACTGGCGAAAAACCGCCAACGTGCCTCGCACGCAACAATTTCTTGCCTGAATAACGAAACGTAAATTGAAGTTCGTTTACGACGAACTTCGACATAAAATAAACAAAATAACTTATGCGAACACACGAGTTCAAGGTAGAAACCCCCGGTTTTGGTCCCAAAACCAGGGGTAGGGTTAAAAACGGAAATGGGCCTCTGGAGACTCGAAACATTTGAGTCTCCCTGCTCGGGGTCGTTGATGACGATTGCCCCTCAGTCCTGCAAAGGGACAAACCCTTGACGCGGGCTAAGAACGCCATTTTGCGAACTCTGACGACGACTTCAGAGCAGGAGCTGGAGACTCGACCCGTTACATGGAGATATCATCTGTCAAAATCTGATGTGTAATGTACACCCACTGTTGAGGTAGCAGACATACGGTGAGCGAACGGGGCCGTTGCTCTTCGCATCTCACAGTTGGAACACGGATGCTGAGTAATCAAAGTTCTCCTTTCCTCCGTTGTTGTCCTTCGTAGATGCCAGATTCTCTGTGTCCTTATCACCTTCTTTCTTCTCCTTCCCTTTATCTCCAGGATTTTTGCGTTGGTAGCCTTTTTGCTTCCTTACCAGTGCCTCATTCACAATCCGCTTTCTGTAGTCTATTTTCTTGTGGCTAATCTTATTGCAATAATGGCATTCTATAGCATGTCGTGATCCCTTGCGTTGGTCACTTGCGTTGCGGGAGTTGTCGTTTGGACTCGGCTGGGCTGTAACCTGGGAAATTCTTAGTTCAACATGGGTTGGCTCTTCCACGATGAATGAGCTGCGTTGACATGGGCTTTACTTGCCATTCAAAAAGGTGTGTTGGACAAAATCCCAGCCTTCTCCTTCACAAGTTTCCGATCGTGGTGCTCCATGAGCAACGTCTTGCACACGTATGCCTCCGTCAACTCTGACTCTTGCTTGAACTGCAGCACATGCCTTACACTCTCCCAATCTCCTTTCAAGCCACTAAGAAGGAAGGTTATAAAGACGGGCTTTGATATTAGAGCATCCGTTACTGTAAGCTAATCACGTAGGGAATTTGCTTTGTTGATGTAGTCCTCAATTTGGCTGAAGTTCCTGAGGTTGATGTGCGATACCTCTATAAGAAGCTGAGACTTGGAGGTTGAACCTCCAGCCATTTGGGCCTTGAGTAAGTAAGACCAAGAATGCCGAGCAATTGAGCCAGCCCCTTGAACATCATGATTGCTTTTTGGATGCGAGGAGTGAGCTGGTTATCCAGCACCATGTACGCAGCCTTGGTGAAGTAGTTGAACCTTACCACCACTTGTGGTGATGACCCCAATGGTGGCGGCGAGTATTCCCCGTTGTAAAACTCCCTTGGGCAATGAATGTGAGTAACCTCTTTGAACTTGTGCGCCCAGTGTGGGAAGTTCTCTCCGTCAAACTTGTCGACCTTGATCTTTTGCAGCTCCAAGGATGCTGCTGTTATGGGCGCTGTGATCTCCAGACGTTGGAACGGGATTCTTTGTCCTGCCAATGGTTGGGCACGATCTGGATATTGTTGCATGGGTGCAACTAGGAACAGCTGACCTTAAGCCATTCCTATAGCTGTTGTAGGCTGAGCCCCATAGGCTTGCTGCATAACTGCCAGTTGAGCCTGTTGGTGTGATGCCAATGGTGGCACCCCTGGCATCACTTGAGAATGTGCCAGGAAATGTTATTGCACACCTCCATTTGCAACTACTCTAGGTTGCATTTGCTGGGAGATAGCTAGTTGGAAGATAAGTGGAGGATTTGCTTAAGAGCCATGGGCAAAAGATGCTTGTGACTGTTTTTTCCATTGCATTTGCACTTGCTGCAAGATTTGTTGTTGCCGCTGTTGCTGGACCATGTGTTCATGCATGCTGCTGCAGTTGAAATTGAGCTAGCTGCTGTTGAAGTTGTGCATTCTCTACTACAAACGCTGCATGCGATTGTTGCAAGTGTTATGTGTGTGATGCTTGAGCCGCATGTGTCAGCTGCTCTTGCTATCACATTAGCTCTTGGGCTCCATGCTGCTACCTTAATGCCTCTCGTTCTTCCTCCACAACTTGACGCGCCAATGCTTCTTGCTATGCCATCCACTGCACTTCCTCTACCAAGCGTTGTGCTTCTGCTGCTTGCCGTTGTGTGTGATCTCCAACATGGTGTCCCTGCTCTTGACCCATGCGTGAACCATCCAGAACTGATTGATTGTCAAGGGGAGAGAGACCCCCCCCCCTTGATTGTCAAGGGGAGGAGGACCTCCCCCTTGGTTTCCAGGTTCTATGCCAGTCATTAGAACCTCTATGGTTGTGCAATGTGCAGGTTGAACTGCAAGGTGAATGCAACAACCAAACCTTCTCCCTCTCGCTTGTATAGAGACAACAGAGNGTCCCTGCTCTTGACCCATGCGTGAACCATCCAGAACTGATTGATTGTCAAGGGGAGAGAGACCCCCCCCCCTTGATTGTCAAGGGGAGGAGGACCTCCCCCTTGGTTTCCAGGTTCTATGCCAGTCATTAGAACCTCTATGGTTGTGCAATGTGCAGGTTGAACTGCAAGGTGAATGCAACAACCAAACCTTCTCCCTCTCGCTTGTATAGAGACAACAGAGAGCGTCTCAACCTACTACTATTCCTACTATGTCGCTGCTGCTACTGTGCTAGCTACAAGTACAACCTGGCTCTGATACCATGTTGAATTTCTTCACATTGACAACAAAGCCTGAGTAGGCCTTGCTGACGTGACAGGACCTCATGTGTCTAGATAGACGTGTGCATGCTGTAAACAAAAAACAACAAAGTGCAAAAACTTGACTTTTTTTGTGGGAATTTGATTGTATTGTGAAGATACAAAAGTGCATGTAGAGTAGTGCTATGTACTAGCCTCACTACAACATATGTGCAGCACAAAGCTCTGACTCTGTTCCCAGCCCAAGCTGGGCACAACGTCTTGCCAGGCGTCCAACCCTAGACAAGAGTCTTGGCATGTGATGCAGGTAGACAGGCCTTTAAGAAGTCAGGCCTCCTCCCAGCCAAGTTGGCCGTATTGCCAGGCTCACTGGGTTGACAGAGGAGAACTTCAGCCATATCTAGAACTCAGTGAAAAGTTAGAAGGCTGATTTTGCGATGGTAGTGGGGGTAGTTGACACTGGATGCGGAGATAAAATGTGATCGCTACAAGCCCTTCCTTGTATACTGTTGCTCTTGGTTGACTCTAGTCCCCTGTGCTTGTGGGTAGCAGTCTCAACAGTACTGCCTTCTGATGCAATAAAGCGTCGTCTTGCATTGGACGACGTGTTGATGATGTAGTAAATCATCAATGAGGTGGTGTACTGGCTCAGACGACCTCAGTACTGCCTGGACAATGCCACGTGCACACCTCGTAGGGTTGCATCCTACAACTTGCCTCGTTCGGGGCAGTTGTTGACTCGTCCAACGTAGTTCAAGAAACCGAGGGGGTCACTCTTCTCTTGGACTTCCCAACATAACTATTTACACTCCCACTCGTAAACGCAATGCTTTGGATACTAGTAAACCAGTATTCAACTGGCTTGGACAGTGAAAAAATTCCCAAAAGGAGTTTTCCCGGTATGTCACATACAATTCCGTAACTGTTTGTAAGAACCTTCAAACCAAGAAACGATTGCGCCCAATTGTAGCGTTAATCCAGCGGAGTCATTGCTTCACTCCAACATCAAGAAGTTAGCAAACTATAATTGTTGGGATAGGATGCATGCTAACGTGGCAGCAGTTTTACAAGTTGTGTGACACCTATTAGTAGCAAAAATCTGGTTGCACGAGGCCACCGTGACTTCTCCAACCACTCTTTCTTCCCACAGAGCCGTGTATTGAAAACACCGTGGAGTTTGTGATAGGACTACCTATCCGCTGGTTGGGATCGTTTCAGATAGAGCAAATGCAAATTCGTGTCGACGCTCGACTGTGACTCCCTGAACGCATGGCGATCCACCTTGCCTTCCACACGGCAAGCTCAAGCAATGCTAGGATCCCAGTACGGACTTCCGTGGTCGAAACATCGTACCTATACCTCTTCTACAAGTCGACGAGGATACAGAGGACGTGATTGGAAATATCCTTGGACATAGATGTTGTGGATATACATTCGAGTACCTGGTCACGTGGCACGGCTGTGATGTCGGGCACAACAACTAGGAGCCTTACGATGACCTCAAGGACGTGGATCACTTGATGGATGGCTACTTTCGCTGTCGTCGGCCCACGTCTACTAGCGCGCTGGGGCATTGCTGGTGAAGAGGGGGGAGGGGGGGGGAGGGTGTGTTACGTCCCTGATGTACAGGGGTCCCTAAAACTTGCGAGTGGGCATTATAGGCTGTTGCGCTAGACAAGTAAGCAGCAGCTGAGGTGAGGCTTGGAAGACACCAAGCGAGCAATGGTGTTGGCGTAGAAGTTAAGACGCATGTGTTAGTTAGAAAAAACGACGGGTGACAAAACAATGAGGTGGTAGCCGTCAGGTGGGGAGGAGCGAGCGAGCAAGCAGCGAGCTCGATCTCGCACGCTCCTTCCCAAGTTCACTTGAACTGAACTAAACTACCCACCAATAGCTGCAACCTGTCAACTAGGTCACCTAAGTGAAGACAGGTCAAAGAATAGGTCAGAGTATGAACCCGACGCACATTAGTGTGCACAAAATGCACACCAGCCAGAGACATGTGAAATTTGATGCCTGGTTGATGCCCGGCTGTGAGACTCGCTGTGCAGTCATGCCACCATGGCATAGCAGCCAGCAGGGGTTGCCTTTCTCCAGTTAGTCACTTGCGTCAGTGAGGAGAGTGTGCAACGAGGCCAGAGGTCACCGTGTGGTATTGACACAAACCCAACACTCCCCCATGACCCACGGCCGACTTGCAGAATGGCACAACAGGCACTACACCGACGTCACGAGAAGTGACACGACGCAAGACCGTACACAGGCACTGGCACAACAGATCAACGAGGAGGATTACGAGGACACAACAGACCAACAGCGTGAATTGCTGCCTTGAAGACATTGCTGCTAAGTGCCTTTGTGAGGAAGTCTGCACGTTGCTGTCGGGTGTCGACCCACACAATCTGAACATCGCCTGCAGCCACACGCTCACGCACAAAATGATGTTCCACATTGATATGCTTTGTGCGAGTGTGATGCATGCCATCATGCTCAGCAATAGCCTTTGTGCTTTGGTTGTCGCAACGCAAGGTGATGCAGCGAATGGGAACACGCAATTGCTGAAACAAACGACACAACCAGACACATTCACAGGTTCCAGCACCAAGGGCAACATACTCTGCCTCACTGGAGATGCGTGCAACACAACCTTGCTTGCCACTTTTCCAGGAGATCGCAGTCCCACCAACTAGGAAGACATAGCCAGCGCGACTACGTGCATCCGTGTCATGTGCCCAGTCACTGTCAGTGTACCCATCAACGACCACTGACGGCTGCGCCCGGTAACGTAGACCAACTCGGGTAGTGGAGAGCGCATACCACACAACACGTAGTGCTGCTTCCATGTGCCGTGCACGTGGTGACTATGAGAACTGCGCAAGGAAGTTGACAGCAAAGGCTACGTCTGCTCTGGTGGTGGTGGCAAGGTACATGAGAGACCCTATGACTTGCAAGTAGTCAGTCACGTCCACCGTCTCCCCCAGTTTTGACACGTCCAGAGTTTTCGACAACCCCTGCCCGGCGGGCGTCATCGGTGTTGAGGCAGTGGGGATGTGCAGAACGCAAAGCGCTCCCCCAGGCTCCTGACGTACGCGGCCTGGTGGACGTGCAGAACGCGACGAGCGCGGTCACGCTCAAGCTCCATGCCAAGAAACACGCGAGCTGGACCCAAGTCTTTCATCTTGTACGTGGAGTGCAGCAGGGACTTCACAGTTGATACAGCTTCGCGACTCGGGGACGCAATAAGCAGGTCATCGACGTACACGAGGATGGCAGCAAAGGGAGCCGACTGTGGAGTGACAAAGAGGGAGGGATCCACCGTGCTCCGGCGATATCCCCCCTTCTCCAGGGTGGAGGTGATCTCCTGGTTCCAGCACCGTGGTGACTACTTGAGGCCATAGAGGGCCTTTCGCAATCTCCAAACTCGATTGGTGCCGTCAGAGAACTCTGGAGGCTGCACCATGTAAATCTCTTCATCCAGCCGACCGTGCAGAAAGGCATTGTTTACATCCATCTGCTCGAGCTCCCAGTCGTGGTGTGCGACAAGGCTCAGGAGGGCTCAAGCTGTGGTGTAGCGTCCGACGGGAGCAAAAGTCTCGTCAAAGTCAACGCCGGGAACTTGAGAAAACCCCTTTGCTGTAAGTTGGGCCTTGTACTTGTCGAGCTCGCCGTTAGGCTTGTATTTACGATGGAAGACCCAGCGGGCATCGATCGCCTTGCGGCCTGGTGGGAGATCGACCAGCTCGTATACGGCGTAGTCATCCAGGGCTCTCAGCTTGTCTCGCATGGCAGCCTCCCATCGCTGGGAGTTGGGTGCTACCCGTGCCTGGCGAACAGTGGTCGGGTCAGGCAATTGCGGCAGGGCGACAATAGTTGCATTGCACTCGGCAATGCTCCCAAGGATGGCGGCCTCAAGCGCACGCTCATGCTCGGACGTGAGCAGTGTGTACCCAAGGACAGAGCTGGGATGCACAACTCCTGTGGCTAGGCCCAGTGCGTCCATACTAGTAGGCAGCGCTGGGGACTGTCCAGACGAGGTCTGCGAAGGTTGAGCAGAGGGCGCTGCAGCACTAGAGGAGCGAGAGGGAAGCGCACGCAGACGTCCGCCACGAACAAAAGGTTCGATGGGGACAGGGCATGGAGAAGCACTGGGTGGACTGGGCATGACTGGAGTGAGTGGACTGGATGGGGACGCAGCAAAAGGTGCGGGAGAGACGGACTCAGTAGATGAGGACTCAGATGAGGACACCATAAGGGATGACGGAGCTCCAAGCATGCTAGACGACACCGACGGGGGGGCGTCAGAGGATGGTGGAGTCAGAGTGCCGACCGTTGGAGAACGCTCCGAGGATGAAGGCTGCTGAGACGTGACAGCAGCAGGGACGGCAGGGGCAGATGGGACTGCAGGGTTGACCTCCCCCCGCAACCGAGAGAGCGGAAGCAGGGAGGCAGCAGACGAGTGACGATCGAGGTCATGGAGAAACACGGACTCGAAGAACATGGCATCCCGGGACTCAACGACGCGCTGACGCTCTAAGTCTCAGAAGCGCCAGGCTTTCGACTGGGAGGAAATGACCAAGAAGGGGCAGAGACGTCCACGCAGGGAGAGTTTCCCGTTGCGGAGATCCTTTGGGAGACAGACAGACACAATGCTACCCCAGAAGCGAGCCAGATGGAGGTCAGCACGGGAGCCGTACCAATGCTCAAAGGGCATAACGGTGCGGGGAAGAGGACCGTGAGGGATGCGATTCCACACCCATGTCATATAGCTCATGGCCTCAAAGGCAAAGAGAGGGGAGAGCCCAGACTCAGACAGAAGCGTGCGGACACCATCTGCAAGGGTCCGATTCCAACGCTCAAAAACTCCATTTTGCTAGGTTGTGTAGGGAGCCGAGGTCTCCAGACACACCCCTTGGGACTCAAGAAATTGGGCGGTGGGTCCAAGGAACTCACCGCCACGATCACTGCGAAAGACGCGCAGTGAATGCTGACACGCACGTTCAGCCTGAACAAGCCACGACGCGATGACAAAAGCAACATCACTCTTCTAACGAAGAGCGAAGATCCAACGGAAACAGGAAAAATCGTCAGTGAGGCACAGGATGTAACGCCCGGCCCCCCCAAGAAAGTCATGGGGAAGAGGCCCCATGACGTCGGCATGAACAAGATCGAGAGGATGAGCGGACTGGGAGTCCGAAGAGGCAAAGGGTGAACGATGCATCTTGCCTTGGGCACAGTCCAGGCAGTCAGAGGGGCATGGCGCAGGGAAGGTGGAAGGGGACAAGCCAATAGTGGGTTGAAGGCGAAGCATGCTAGTGATAGCATCAGTGTGCACATGGCCAAGGCGGCGATGCAAGGGCTGGATATCAGTAGGAGAAAGGGAAGGCGCGACGTGAGCAAGGGACAAGCCAACAGCAGGTGCAGAGGGGGCATGAAGGGGAACACGGTACAGCTTGGCACACTTAACCCCCTACAAGACGACGTGACCAGAAGAGCAAAGACTGACAGTGCCCACGCCCTGACTAGCGGAGAAATCCATGCCCTGATCGTCGAGCGACGGCACTGACAGCAGGTTGAGTTCCAACGAAGGCACGAACAGAACGTCAGGCAGAAACAGCACGCCACCGGGACCGACGAAACGGACAACACCAACGCCTTGGACGGGAAGGAGCTGGCCGGAACCAGTGCGCACAAAGCGAACAGAGCCGACAGGACCCAAGGAGACAAAAGCGGACCGAACAGAGGTCATGTGATGAGTGGCTCCGGAGTCAAGGACCCAGAAGCCACCAGAGACACGGACATGGAGAAGGACGCCACAGGTGGCAACACTGCCGACGGAGGGCGGGGATGAGGCACAGGCAGCAAGACAACGAGGGAGAACGACAGACTGCCAGTGCTCGACCCACGGAACAGACGAGGATGGCAACCCAAGGACGTGACCGGGAGGGTCCCGACGAAGGACCATGTCAGTCTGACAGGCAAGGCCTCTGGCCAACAAAGACACACTCTCACCTCCCTGATCACGAAGGTGAAGACGCTGGAGGAGAGACCGCTCTAGCTGGCGCTCGCTGTCGATGGAGGCTGCAGACAATGGAGCAGGCGCGCTCGAGGGAGAGGCGAACCACGAAGGAGGGATGTAGGCCGAGGAAGGTGGGCCCGCGAGTGCAGGCGCTCCATAGGGCGGTGGCCAGCCCCAAGGGTAGAGGACAGGCGGATGGACGCCGGCGACACCGGCGGTGGGATAGGCATGAGCTGGGGAGGAACTAGTAGATGATGTAGAGCTGGAGCTGGAGCTGGCACCGGAAGAAGAAGAGGAGGGCCCGCTGGTGCGCGCCCAATGGGCACGCATGGCACGTGCAAGGCGGACGTTGTCAGGGGGTGTAGGGCACTTGCGAGTGGAGTGCTCGGAGGAGACATAGTTCCAGCACACCACCTCACCACGAACACGAGACGATGCAGCAGATATGCCCTTCCCCTTGCTTTGTCCACGCCCGCGTCCACGTCCACGACCTTGGGATGCAAAGGCCGTGGCTGTAGAGGTAGAAGAGGAGGAAGAAGAGGATGGAGATGAGGCCGATGTAGCAGCAGAGGAAGAAGTGGAGGCGGCAATGGAGACGGTGGCCACCCCTGCGACTTCAGTGCGGTGAAGGCACTTGTTCTGGAGGCTCGTCCACCACGCTGTGAGCCTATCAGCGACAAAGTCCCAGAGGGCACCAATGCCTGGAGGGGAATCGGGTGGAACAGGCTGGGAGGCAAGACGCTGCAGCTCGTCTGCCTTGACATCGCGGAGAAGGTCGGACAGCTTGGGGATTAACCCGTTGACCATGGTGTGCACAGCTGACAGCTGACCTGGTGCAGCCTTATCAAGCTCGCGAAGCAGCTTGAGCCCGCGTGCCCAATAAGCGTCGGCCGACTCGTCCGCTTGCATTAAGAGCGTGTTGAACTGAACGGTGAGGGCACTTTGTGCCGCCTGACCTGTGACTGTCGTGCGGCAACAAAGCATAGTGTACGCACCGACTGGGTCAGCCAAACGCTGAACAGCGGGGTTAGCATTGTAGGTGCCAACCTCGTCGACGAGTGTCTCAGGGGCAGCAGCAATGAGGGCGCGGACAACGCGAGCAGTCTCGTCAGCGACAGGGGTGAAGGAAGGTGTGGCAGGGAAGTAGTATTCCCAAAGACGTTCTCCCTGGGCCCATGCACTAAACTGGGTCTCCCAGGAAGAGAAAGCAAGTCCAGTAGAAAAGACAGGGGGCTGGGAGAAGAAGTCATGCTAGCGGGAGACTGCGGCAGGAGAGACAGTAGATGGAGTGACAGCAGGGTTAGAGGCAGCAGAGTTAGCAGGTGGGGTGGAAGAGACACTGGCACCGGCGCCAGTAGAGGAGCCAGCGGGCAAAACAGAGGCAGCAGGCAGCCGCTTGAGCACAAGCGCAGCCACCTCATCTGCGAAGGCGGCGTGATTGTCATTCGCGACTTTGAGACGCTCTTCGGCATCACGCTGAGCGTCGCGAGCGAGGGCCAGCTGGCGCTGAAGGTCTGCTATGACCAACTCGTCGTCACCAGGCATGGTGACGACTAATGGGCCCTGCCGAGAAAATTTTGGCAGAGTTTCCCCCGCCCCAGTGGGCGTGGGAAAACTGGGAATGCCTTAGGCACGATGAATATGTGCTGCAAGGCAGCCCGACCCAGATCACACAGACAAGCCACCGCAGAGGAGAGAGACAGAGGACGGGAGAAGGGAGATGCAAACAAGGAGACCTCACGAGGCGTGTGAGGGGCTGCGCAAAAGAGCAAGAACAGGCGGGACAATAGAAGCAGCTACAACGGAGAGCACAGAGACGCAAGATGCAACCGGCACAATTAGTGCCAGGCAGCCTGTGGTGAAGGCGGCGCCAACGGTAGGAAGGACCGCCGCTGCAACGACGGCCGCTGTGACAAGTGTGGTGTCAGAGGGTGCTGATGCGGATGTTGCAACAGCGACGGCTGTGGAGGTGCGAATGGCCGTAGCTGCAACGGATACGGCAGAAGCTGCAGAAGCTGTTGTAGAGGCCACAGATGATGCAGCTGCCGCTAGTTGTGTCCCAATGTCAGCCGCTGCCGCAGCCAACAGTCCAGCTACAACGGCCGCCTCAGTGTAGGATTCGGCGGCACGGCCAGCTGACGTTGATGCAGGGGCACGTGCTGCTCTAGCTGCGGCGGCAAAGGTGGCAGCAGCTGTAGCTGTCGCGTCTAATACGGCGGACGCAGTACGTGTGAAGGTGCGAGCAAACTCTAGCACGTCCTGACGCCAAGTTGAGTGCGGCACTGCAGCAGCGGCGTCGTGCGGCTGCTGAATCCCCACAGAGGCACCAGGGGAGGGAGGTCTTACCGAGCGTTGTAGTGCCGAGCTCTCCCCTGAGTCGTCACCGAGATCCTCCCAATGCGCCAGCGTGACGGCGACCACCACCAGACGGTGGTGCGGCAGTGCAGATTCTCCACAACGCCGCTTGCTGCTCTAGTCACGTTGGTTATGCGGCTGCTGTGGTGCAGGTGTTTGCTGCAGCTGCTGCTGTTGCTGCCGTGTTGCTACTGAGCTGCTGCTGAGCTGCTGCAGAGATGTTTGCTGAGCAGTTGCTGATCTGTTGCTGAGCTGTTTGCGAGCAGCTGCCGAGCTGCTGCTGTGGTGATGCTGCGCTGTTGCTAAGAAGTTTGCTGAGCTGATGCTGAGCTGCTGCTGAGCTGATGCTGCGCTGCTGCTAAGATGCTGCTGCGAAGCTGCTGAGGTGCTGCTCAGCTGCTGTTGAGGAGTTTGCTGAGCAGCCACTGATCTGTTGTTGAGCTGCTTAAGCTGAGACGTTGTTCACGTTGCAGGTGCTGCAAACACCGCTAGGAGACGGCGACGGGCCCCCCCACGCTGCCGAAAACTTTTCGGCAGCGTTTCCCCGCCCCAGTGGGCGTGGGAAATATGGGAAGGCCGTGGGGACACCTGTAGGAACCTGTTCCAACCCCACCCAACCCAGGAATAGAGGGGAGCCCAACCAGCAAGAGGAGGGGAAGACCAAAGAGCCCCGACGACAGAATGCTGTCACTCGCTGCTGCTGAGGCTACAGTAGTTAGCTGCTGTTATGCTGGTGGGTTGTGATGGCGAGGTGGAGGCGCGACGCCAAGAGTGGCCGTCGCGGGTTTGACCCAGGATACGTGGACAGCAGATCGATCCGCTGCCCGTCTTCCAAGCAAACTGCTCTGATACCAGTAGGCTGCTGCGCTAGACAAGTAAGCAGCAGCAGAGGTGAGGCTTGGAAGACACCAAGCGAGCAATGGTGTTGGCGTAGAAGTTAAGATGCATGTGTTAGTTAGAAAAAACGACGGGTGACAAAACAATGAGGTGGTAGCCGTCAGGTGGGGAGGAGCGAGCGAGCGAGCAGCGAGTTCGATCTCGCACGGTCCTTCCCAAGTTCACTTGAACTGAACTAAACTACCCACCAATAGCTGCAACCTGTCAACTAGGTCACCTAAGTGAAGACAGGTCAACGAATAGGTCAGAGTATGAACCCGACGCAAATTAGTGTGCACAAAATGCACACCAGCCAGAGACATGTGAGATTTGATGCTTGGTTGATGCCCGGCTGTGAGATTCGCTGTGCAGTCATGCCACCATGGCGTAGCAGCCAGCAGGGGTTGCCTTTCTCCAGTTAGTCACCTGCGTCAGTAAGGAGAGCGTGCAACGAGGCCAGAGGTCACCGTGTGGTACTGACACAAACCCAACAGGCATTTATGATCTTACATTCATGGCCCACTATGCAACGACTTAAGGATTTTCCGCTAATTGGACTCACGGCATTTCGGCCAGTGCCCCGACCTTTCGGTGTCCCGTTCAAAAGAATTCGACAACTTTGACCCCTTTGGATAATGGTCAAACAGAACTGTTGTGAACCACATTAATGTTTTGACATCGTCGACTTCCAAACGGCGTTCGGTTTTTTGAGGAAGCATCGAGATATTCTTGAAGAATCCTGAATTCTCGGCGGATTTTTTCAAATCCACCACCCGCGACACGAATTTGCACGTGTTACTGGACTCAAACTCCGATGACTCGACATATGTGCATAACTCACTCGACACTTATCATCGAAGTACACTTAATACTTAATACAAGTTAATAACTTGTCCCAAAAACCCAACTGAGATTTTCTGTATACCTCATCCATGTGAACCACATACGTTCCTCTCGGCATAATAGAATGGGGTTGTGTGAGTAAAAAAAAGGGCTAGCCGCTTTTTCATGATTCTTGCAACGGTGGGGGTGACACAAAACTTTTTTTTATTTGTTAAATCTGTGATTTACGTCATCAATCTTGAACGGCCATGAAATGTGATGTGGCGTTGTTGATTTGAACTAGATGGATACATCTGACCAATGTTTACGGTCTGGGTATATCATGCTTATGTTCATGCTTGTGCGGATATATGAGCTATTGCGCCCAGAATTGCTCCGCAATGCGGAATGAACCGAGCCGCCGCTTTTGAAAGCGCATTGCCCGGCTTTTCATGTCATCTCCCACTCCCCTACAC
>SZWC01005918.1:89656-109725 GCA_023375785.1 Penium margaritaceum
CAGTCAGCTCCTCTCGCTGAGGTCGCTTGGGCCTGGCTGAGGTGGCTTTGGTGTGTTTCGGTGCGCTCCTCTTGGTGTGTTTCTAGTGTGCAGTGGACTCGTCCAGGCTTCGCGTCACCTGTGGTTGCATCAACATGCAGAGTCTTCCGCTTTCATGTGTGGAGGTCCAGCTTGTTCGCTCTAAATGCCTTTGCCATGCAACCCATGTCCGTGCCATTACCGCTGCTGTCCCCACTAACGATCAAACTCATGTCCCTCTCCCCCACCCAACCCTGGCTTTCTCCATTTCTTTCTTCTTTTTTTTCGCTTTCTCCCTGTTTGGATTGCAGGACATAGAGAGACGACGGAATGTACTTCGCCGTGGTCTTTTGCAGCCTCCCCCAACTCAACGGCCTGCAACGAGTACCAGCAGTACAGGCATTGGGCGATGATCACTAATTTGAAGGGGTGATTTTCACGTCTGCTTTCGTACGGTGTTATCAGAGGAACAGTAGTTTCAGACAATGAACAGAGCCTGGCCGAGGTCCCAGATGTTGCTGCTGTGGAGCATACAGTATGTTTGTGCTCTTGATACAACTCAATGTTTCGAGGGGAAAGATTTTGGTTCCATGTCGCCTCTGGATTAGTTTCTGGCACAACAACAATGTCAACAAGTGCAGACTACAGTCTGGATATACCGCACTGCACCTGCTACAATGTGCTGCTCTGGCTTTCTGGTGTGCCAAGCATGGGGTTCGCCTGTACAGTGTCATGTTTCACAATCGTTCAACCATTTACTCGCCCATATTCTTGGGATTGGGATGGATTGGTCTACTCCGTGAAGTTTTTATCGGAAGGAACAAAGTGACATTCTGTTCATGGAGCATTGTCGGTTGACAGGTGCAGGACATTAGAATTTTCCCGCACCAGAGTATGATTGGCTTTGTGCTTAAAATTTCTGGCTCCGAAATTTGTCTGCTGCTATGCACGGTAGCTATGATCCGGCTCCACACTATGTTGCAAAGTTACAATACATGTCCTCATGTTCACAAGGGATGCAAGTATAGTAGAAATTTCAAATCTGGCTTCACCTGTAGTGAACTAAAACATACAGGTCGCTTCACAAAGGTGGTGCATCTTCTGCGCATAGTATTACCAGTGAATCACCGGACACCTGTCCGGAAACGTTCAGGATAGGTAAAACGTAAACTGGATTGAGTGAGGCGTGTCATAGCTCGAGGAACAACGTGTTCAAAACAGCGCTCAGACACAGTTATGTCAAGGGATTTTCCATGGAAAAGGGGATTTGATTAAGATTTACACTATGTTTATGACAAAGCAATCACTCTGCCCGATATAAACTGGGAGCAGACGATTTGGGTCAGGGCCATGTGAACCCCAGAACCGGCTGTTTCGATGTCTGTCGCATTAGAAAAACGTGTCAGATGAACAAGCCTACAGGTCCTTTCCAGACTTGCCAGTGAACTTCACGGCGGCCGGGTCAAGGTTCTTGCCGATGGATCGCAGGTTCTGGTTGGCACCAACGCGGCCTGCATTCACCTTCTCGGGGTACACGCCGTCCTTCGGGTGGAGGTACTGGACCTCACCGCTGNGCACCCGCACGCATGATGGCAGCACCGCCGGTGGGCATCTCAAAGATCTGCTCCTTGGGTGCCTCCCAGGTGATGACGTAGAACTCCTCAGTTTGGGCCTTGGACAGAAGGCCGCCGGTGCTGCCGCCGAAGATGGGAGAGGGGGTGTCGGGCTTCAAGGTCGGGGGGGTGAAGCCAGCGGGGGCCTCAGCGACCATGGACACACGGGAGGAGGCAGCGCGCACAGGGACAGCTGCAGCACCGAAGAAGGAAGTCTTCTTAGCTGCGACATCAGCCGTCAGCTTCAGGGAGGACACAGCAGCAGCGGAGGTGGCGAGGGCGGCCATGGCTGCGGATTGTGTGAGTGGTAGCTCGGCTGCTGCTGAGCTTGATCGTTTCGGAAAACAGACGGCTGACAGTGCTGGCTGGAGAGGCAGTTCTCTACATGCCCGACGAGGCCCAACTCCCCATATGCTGGGGGTGCGTTGTCGAGCTGGGACCCCATGCGCAAGCTCCAGCTGGGATTGCCGCGCAGAGGACAAACGTCGCGCGGAACGAATCAGCGCATGCCGCGTGATGGGCACACGAGATCTGGACGTAAGAAGATCTAGGAGAATTGGAGCGACGGCCGGATTAGCGCCACTGTGGATTCCTTATCCGCTGTCGCCATGCGATGGGAACGCACCAGGAGCATGGTTTCGGCAAAAGCGAACGTCGAGTTCGCGTGGTTTGCAGCTTTTTTCTCCGCACCAGGCATTCCTCTCAATTATCGATCAGGCACTGACATTGTCGACGAATAACTCATTTCTTGAAATGCATCACAGATTCGAAAACGCCCTCTTACGGCATTCGTTGAAACCGTGCCGGAACCAAAGTGAGCGTAGAAAAGACTCGACAGAGAGAAAACCCGCTTACATGGCCTGGGCTTCCAGAGTCCAATCTTTGACAGCACATTACACGTCTTCGTTATCCAAAATAATTAGAAAAAAAAATACTGATGAACATGGTAGAATTAAGAATAGTTGAATGGAGTGATGATACCATGTGAGGTGTTATCCTTTAACAATCTGGTGTGAGATATAATCCTTCAAGGTCTTTAGCCGTCAAGAAGCCATAACTACATGAGTTAAACTTTCAGATTGTTTTAAAATGTATTTTCACACTCTTATGTACAAAGAAGTGTAAGTGGTATCGTATTGGATTGAGTTTAATAAGTTTATGAGTCCTTTTGTAGAAATATCGGGTTTTGAGCCATTGGTGAGGATAAAATAATCCCCTTCCTAAAACAAAGGGTGAAAAGCTAAGATTTAAAGTAAACATATGCGAAAAAATGGAGAATGAAGTGAAGTAGGGTTTGAAATGGAAAACATTATCAAGAAAGAAGGAATGAGAACAGTTTGGGTTATACATTTTTCTGAACGAGTAAGATATAGAAGATGATTATCGGTTTTGAATGGAAAAATGTAATGAAAAAGTTTTTTTTTCGACTCTTATCATGCCTTGTGTGCAATGACGTGTGCATCCACTTTTTCTTTCATTCAGTCCTTGGATTGAAATGTTTCTCATACAAATAACCATGGAGTCCATTGTTTTGGTTTTGTCTCCAGTAGCCATTTTCAGTTCAACCTCAATTATCGTAGCAAGAGTCCACTATGCGTTGGCTAGAGGGTCAAGACTGGCCATACTTGAGATTAGTGGTCCTCCTTGATCCACATCAAGGTGGATTGAGGAGGACCCTCCACGTCGTTTTCAACCGGCTCCTGCCAGGGCCATGAGCGTAGGTCTCGTGTGTTGTAAGAAGGATTACAAATGGTAGTGACACCAATGTGCGTGGGATCATTTGAAACATTGAAACATACTGAAAACAACCTGACTTGTTTTAAGTGGTTGAACATCTATTTGGTGAAGCTTTGCAACATCGAGCTCCATTATCGTACAAACCCGTGGAGAGATCAGTCATTTATTTTTTAGTTCGACAAGATGGAATATTGATTTCCGATCGTTGTTCCATGGAAACAAAAGCTTTCCTTGTTCAGACCCAAGTCCCGCCATGTGTGCAATGTCCACCGTTCACATATCAATGACCAAATCTTTGAGCGGCCTTGTTGTCGGCACAACACAAAACTCACCTTTTCCTCGTTGAATTTCTTGCTATTCGAGCCACTCTCGTTGGAGCTCCCCAAATTGAGCTTGAGTTGCCATGTCACCATCGACTACCTTTGAACACTCTGTAGCATTCGTCATCCAACACTCTGTACCCGTGACAGAATGTTCCATTTCATTCCATGAACGCGAGCTCACTGTCAATCGCCTCCTTCCATTTGGTCGCATCGAGCCTTGTCAGCGCATCTGCCACAGAAAGCAGCCCTGAGCCAAACAAGACCAGTCTAGCCCGGTCCAGCGTCCGGTGTTAGCGCCGTATTGTGGCATTTGTTCTCTTTGTTGAAATAATGTGGCACGTCATTGCTGGATCTTCATCTCCGCTCTGTTGCTGCTCTTATGGTGTAGGCTGCCCTAAAGTTTAATCTTCCTCCGGTGAAGATCCGCTGGCCTCTGAGCTGATCTTAGAGGCCTCGGACGTCATCGACCCTGCATCGGAGCCCGGCGTTGCGTCAGCCTATGCAGCCGCTCTCCCTGCCACACCACTCTTCTATGGGGTCTGTCGTATTGGCACCACTTGCCAGTTTTTGGGAGCTTGATCTCCAGACCCAGAGAGCACCAACCACTCTACCTGTTTTGTAGCTTGTGTGGGATCAACCAGCTCTCCCTTGACTAGTTTCCTCTCATCAAAACTCACATCCTGGCCGGTGACGAGCCTTGTTCCTCTCAGGTCCGGAATGGAGTACCTACGGGCAGATTCATAGTCCACCATAACTGTAACAGCTGTGGGTTGTTTTGCGGCTAGCTTCTGAACTCAAAACGTAGGCCCTCCGAAAGTGTGGTCCCAGAAGGGAGAGCGAATGGTCGCCTCAGCCATTTTGGCCGAGACGAACCGCGCCACAAATGGACGTAGTCGTCATAGGGCATTTTTGTAAACATACATCCTAATACCCTATCGTTCCACGTGGCACTGCCACGTGGAAACAAGACCCTAGCGGCCAACTAGAAGGGAGGAGGAGTGACGTGATGTATTTTCCACCGTGACACTCCTTTCACCTCGAATCTGGCCATGGATGTTTTCTAGGCTAGAGTCGAACCAGACTCTAGCCCATTATGTTATTCCGGGCTTTGGCTCCTCGAAACCTGAGCCTCGGGTACCCGAAGTACCCGATAACTATTTAACGACCATTTTTAATCCTAAAAATGGCTTGTACGCTACACCCCCCCCCTTTGCTTTCAACCGTCCCGGTTTGTCTTGCTAACGGAGGTTTGATCGTCGCATACTTCACAATGCAAACCATGCAATAAGAAGCGTAAACAATATCACACGTGTGAACTCTTGTCATCCGCAACACAGTTGCGTCACGTTCACGCACAATCAATCACACACTTGTGGTTCTTATGATTACTGCCATTTGCGTACAACATCCAATGTTTGTCGCGTGATCCCCTGGCTCTTACCAAGATGGGACACGTACAATCCTTGTACGTTATTTACAAGTGTTGGTGAGCTTTCACCAAAGACTCATCACACGTGTGTATCGATGGCATGGTCGATGCCTTTTTGGACGTACATTGTCAACAATGTCTTGCCAGTTTGGAAGAGGGTACATAGGATGAATTTTCCCACATTCTGTGTGGTATGTGTGCAGTAGGCTGTTCTGGTGACGCCTCCTCCCCTTTTGCAAGGAGCGTCCCTGCGACCAATTTACCGGGCGTCCCCGTGAAAACTGTCTTGGTCCACACAACACTTTCCATGTCGTTCGGACATGATCTTTTCCAGAGGGTTATTGTCGAGGTGGTACCTCCCCACAACATTGTTAATACGTACAATCCAAGATCCGGACATCAGTCCTCTCGGTTTGCAACCACGTGTTCATGACCATGCATAGGTCTACCTGACCTCTTTCAGCACCTGTGGATTGGTTGGCTGAACTCAACCAAGCTCCACTAAGCCCATGCAACCTGCATGCCAGCTTTATCTTAGGGTTGGGAGGCACCAAGGTCCTAAGACATGGTTGCTGAGCACACATGTATTTCCTTTCAAAGATTGCATTCATCTTTGAAGGAAACGGCATTGGTTTTCTGGCACACGCAATTGTCGTCAATATCCATCATTAGACACAAAAATGCTCCGACCTAAATGATCTTGGTTTCAACCATCATCCCCTCATCTCTGTATGAAATGGGTACCGTAGTCTGCCGCTCACGTCCTTGTCAAAAGCACACTGCTTTTGAGCTAGGTTAGCTGAGATAACCGATCTCAACGACCATGGATTTAATCCACGAACAAAGTGTTCATCGTATGGTATTCACCTAATGGGTGTACCATGATCATAATCATTGCGGTATACGTTGGAAGAACGCCTTTTGGGTGTCAATTCAATGTGATTGTGATCGAACACTTCCGAATCACACCCAGTGATCCTGGAACAACTAGTTCCTGAAAATTTTCTTTCACGATTATGTAATCGTGTCCAAGGGTCCCATTCGAGAACCCGCCAATGGATTGTGTTTGCCAAGTTGCAACAATCCGTGTTGCTTCAATGTCTCCTATTGTGTACATTAAGTACTTCCACTCAATAGAGTATTTTTCATATGCCGTATCCGAGGCACATGTAGAGGGTATCGCCCTCATCGAAGACATCTGACAAACCACCACAGTTTTAGATATCACTGTAGCGACATCCAAAAACATACTATACTTGCATTCGGCAATGTACATCAACTAAACCACCCTGAAAACCAAGGGACTTGAGTCAGTTCACCATGACCTTGCCGGTCAGTGAAACATGGTTCGACTACATCGTAGTCAATATGATCTCTCCCGGAGATGGGTTGGGTTCCAACAAGTCGGATGTTGGATTTATTTTCCACATCCATATTGCATATGCGGTGCTATGCCACGTCTTTGGCATAATCGGAGTCCATCCGCTTGATGTTTGAAGAGCGTGACGTACTCGACTAGTGTACCGTGTCATGATGCCATCAACTTTGAGGAGTTTCTTAAAGAATCGAAAGAACCTGATGAGAAATAACGTTTCTCAAGGCCCATCTTGAAGATTCCTTTCACATCAACATTTGGTTACGACACACCGGTCGTTATTTTATTTCAATGTTGATTATGACTCGTAATGTGGTCGGTCGGGCATCCAAGATGGAGATGCTAACAGATTATTAGCGTAAAGCGATCGGCTTATAAGTTGTTTCCATGGTCATCGGTTTTAGACACAAAACTTAGACCTTTTTGTGATCCCAACAATGTCATAGTTGGTTTGTAGAAAGCTATGGGATCGTCATAGTACTTTGGAACTCCATTAGTAGAAAAGGAGTGTCGTTCGCTTTTCTTCAAAATGGAGTTTTCACATAACTGTGGGAGAACTCGTGTCAGCAACATCGGTTCTTGCACCTTTTTCTACCAATGTCCATGACATGTTCACTCATCGAGTGATGATAGAATGAAGGTGTCTCCTTCAAATTTGTTCAAATCTGACATCCTGTTGTTTTCTAATGCCAGAGAGTGACTCTTGTAGTCCTCAACCAACGCACTGTGGCGTCTTAAACTGTTGAGGACCCATAGAAGAGTCTTCGCCCCTCTTTGGTGCAGTTACAACCCCCTCTGACAATTATCTTTGTCTTTTTGAAGTGGGTTATCGGTACACTCATACTTTTTATCGTCGGTACCAGTCGAGAACCATGATTTGTATCCATCACTTACCGAGTGATATGATGTCAATGGCTTCGCCATTGAGTATATATTTAAGGGTATCATCCTCGACACATTCAGACACGGACCAATGATTGCAATGGCCATGAATAATGATGCACAGAACCTTTGAAAGGTACCGATGCATCCAGTACACACTGTGTACAAGCAACGTGATGTCAGTTATTGAGGATTTATGTTGGCTTGCTAACACACCAGGTCTGTTTCACACCTCATGACATAGCCATGACACGGGCTCAGTCATGAAACGATGGCATTTGCCTTTGAACATTGTAGCACAATGGGACGTGCGATCGATGTAGAACACGTCTTATGCCCACCAAACCACTTGTGTGGTAGAAATGGTGTCGCCATTGTTTTCGAAAACCTCAGCTGATATCGTCAGCTTGTCCAAACATCACAAAACCGTTGTGATAATTCTTCCGACACTTATCCATGACTTGATGTCGAGATCGACGCACAGACAGTTAGTGGATAAGGTTTTTGTGCATGCCGTACACGTTTTCCACGCATGCCGTGTACCCTATTGCACGTGGCTAAAGTACAGTGGCATGGATCGCATACCATGATCCAATGACAAGTGGGTCATCTCCGGCACTTGGTCATGTTCGCTGACCTCTTGCAGTCATGTAAGCCCTATTTGTTTTTGGAATTGGTGCTCAACCGACTGGGTTCTTGTGTCACCTCTGGAAACGGAGGAATTTGTCCACTTTTAGCATGGTACAAATCTGAGGAAATTGTCCTTGTCACATATGTGAAAATTTGGTTCGTACTTCTTTTAGAAGTACTTTTCCAAGTTGCTATCGGCAGGGAAAAGTTTATAATATCCAATGGTCGTCACTGTTGGTGACGATCGAGATCATCGTGTTTTTGCGACGCCTTTCGGGCATAAATCTGGTCACTATAGCCGTCCGTAATGCATGTCGATTCTCTATGTGAAGAATTCGATAGTATGACCATCCTCGACTTCATCGAGATGCCTTGAAATTGTCAAACGACATGTTTTTGGCGCTTCGAAAAGCGCACTCGATGCACTTGTCCATGGAACCACTTCGCGCATGGATCGTATGCTTTCGTTTTGGTGGTCTATCGCAAGCTAGCCTGACGAGGCAACGAGTTTGCTAGTTCTTGCTAGTTGGTACAATGAGGTGCGATCGGCACCCATGTTATCGGTGCAATCTGCATATACTAACATGTGTTGTACCATCAACACTGGCATAAGAAATCCAACCGGAAATCAGGGCCGTATTGCGTTCTACACTTGTATCAGTGGTGCATTCGACACCCATGACAAAAGTGCAACCCGTAGCTTTTGTCGATCGTGCAATCGACGTTTATGACAACGGTGCATTTGACACTTGTGTGAACGATCTAAACGACGCACTCATTGACCATGCATTCAATATCATGGTGATCGTGCGTTCAACACTTGTGTGAGCGCTACAATTGCATTTTCATGCTGGTCGTATCCCAGGTGCAACCGGCATTTGTCAATCGACCATCACACGTGGATTTTCACCATCGCATGTGTTCATTGAGTGCGATCGGCACTCACATTATTGGTTTGTCGAAATCCTTTTACAAATGACTTACACAGCATCTTTGGTGCAATCGACACCCGTGTGAATACAAAATCGGCATTTGTTTTGGTCATATCTCCGTAGACCAAGAGCAGTGCGTTCGGCACTAGCATCACGGATTCTTTCGGCATCCGTGATTAAGGTACAACTGGAAGTAGCACTATCGGTGTGTTCGATACCGACAAAACGAAAATAATTTACAAGTAGCACATGTGCTGTTTCCCGTAGTGCAATCGGCACTTCCGTCAATGATGTGGTCGACCCCTGTGTAACCGTGCAAGCAACACTTGTTTCATGCTATTTCCACATTTTGCATGAGTACGGCGAGTGGGTGAGTTGTCGAGAGGCGACAACACGTATGGTGCTTTTGTTACGTTGTTTTAAATCAAGAACTCGTCTCGATGTACGTCACCATTGTGGTTAAACAATGCAGTGCCGTAGTGGCTCTTATGTGCAAACAGAATTGTTAAGCGCATGTACAATCCGTGTTGAGCCATGTCGTGGCTTTGAAAGGTCAGCCCTTTCGGGTTTTCTCACCAAAAAATCCCAAACTTTGAGGTCAATCCATGGAAATTTAGGCACGGTCGGTGCTAAATTTCTTGTTTTTAAATATTTCCAAGTGAATTCCGCCGAGGACATGGAAAACTATCGGTTTTCCTCCCTTTTGTGCTTTGAAATGGAAAAGAAGGAGAAAATCATAACTACTGATTTTTGGAAGAGCTCAACCAGAGCTTTAAGAGTTTTGCATAAAAACCAACGGTCAACTTGACCACAAAAGTTTTCACCGTTCCAAACATTTTTTAAACGGTCAACATAGAACTCCTCAACTTGAGGATTCATGAAAACGAACAAAATTTCAGCACATCGAGTGTCCCTTTTTTTTTCTTATGCTTGGAATCTTCCAAGCGTCATCCGGTGGTGCATCGGGAAAACTATTGGTATTCCCGTTTTCCATAAGCAGGAAAACATCTTGAAACAATATTTGAGAAATTTTCAAAATATTACAGAGCTCAGACGAAGCTCATTGCCGCTTTCTACGGCGGTCAAAACCGGGTTCAATCGAGGATGCTATCTTCAATTCTGTCGGCCAGCCATTAGGCCTGGAAACGGAAAAAGGAACTAGCATCACAGAAGCCGAACCATGATCTCCTGGTTCATAATGACCTCGGTACCCGGTTGCGCCACTTGCGCACCTCAGATGATGTCAAAGTTTTTACTTGGCTGTTGTCGCGTCTGTTGGGGTCGACTGTCCTTCGACGGACATGGATGGAGGAAGCTTCCTCTCCAGTCTCTGACTCCTTTAGGCGGGGGAGAGGAGGGGAAACACCCCTCCTCTTAGGCCGTCGATTCGCCCTTAGACATCAGAGAGAGGGGGAGGGAAACGTCATCCCCTCCTCTTCCTTTGGGGTCCTCGGCTCCAAGAACGAGGGAGGAGAACGTCCCTCCCTCCTCTTCCTTCCTAGCTGACGGCAGCAAGGGAAAGAAGGTGGGACGACCCCTCTCTCTCTGGTGTTGACGGCCCTTTCATTGAGGGAGGGAAGAGAGTCGAACGCCCCTCCCTCTCCTCTTGGGCTGTCGGTCCCTCTGTGAGGGAGAGAGGGGGGGTAACACCCCTTTCTCTTCCGTTGGGGCTGTCGGCCCGCTCAGCGAGGGAGAGAGGGAGAGCGAACGCCCCTCCCTCTCTTCTGGGACTGTCGGCCCCCTCCGCAAGGGGGAGATGGGGGGTAACACCCGTCCCTCTCCTTTAGGGCCGTCGGCCTCCCTCCGCACGGGAGAGAGGGGGGACAACGCCCCTCCCTCTTCCGTTGGGGCTGTCGGTCCGCTGAAGACGGGTGGGGGAGAGAGAGGCCCCATTTCCTCCCCGATGGACCGTCGGCCCATGCGAGACGAGCCGGCGGGGATGGTGAACACTCTCCCCCTCCTCGTTGGACTCTATGAACAACGGGAGGGAGGGGGGGAGGGGGGGGAGGGAGGTTCGCTCCCTTCCCCTCCCGTCGGCATGAGGGGAGAAAGGCAGCTCCCTCTCGGCAGGCTCCCAACGAGCTCTCTGAGAGCTTGCCGTAGGCCGTAGGTGGATGAGTGCCCGTCCGGTCAGGCGACGTTTTGGTGTGCCGACAGTCACCGGCCCTTGCCGATGTCTGCTTTTTTTCTTCTTTTTTCGCACTCCCGACTAGGGAGTAAGCTCAACCGAAGCTTATTGGCAATCGAATGGGCTGTGTTCGACGACGGGTGGCGTTCGGCCATAGAGAGCAAAAACCCATCGTTCTAAATCACGTTTGACGGACGGCGTCACTCCAAGGCTCAATCCAACAGACAGACAGATCCGATTTCAGAGGTGATTTGCGGAAGCTGGCTCTGATGCCAATGCAACAACTGTGGGCTGTTTTGCTACTAACTTCTGAACTCAAAACGTAGGCCCTCTGAAAGTGTGGTCCCAGAAGGGAGAGGGAATGGAAGCCTCAGCCATTTTGGCTGAGACAAACTGCACCACAAATGGACGTAGTCGTCATAGGGTATTTTTACAAACATACATCCTAATACCCTATCGTTCCACGAGACACTGTCACGTGGAAACAGGACCCTAGCGGCCAACTAGAAGGGAGGAGGAGTGACGCGATGGATTTTCCATCACTACACTCCTTTCACCTTGAATCTGGCCGTGGATGTTTTCTAGACTAGAGTCGATTCAGACTCTAGCCCATTATGTTTTTCCGGTCTTTGGCTCCTCAAAACATGAGCCTCGAGTAACCGAAGTACCCGATAATTGTTTAATGGCCATTTTTAATCCTAAAAATGGCTCGTATGCTACAATAACACACTTCCGTGCTCTCGCATCCAGCTTTCCACCACCCTCGCTCGCCTGGATATTTGCCCATGCGGCCTAGCCAATGACCTGTGGGTGTGATACGTCAGGCTTCTTTCCCGACCACACCTCCTGTGGCTTCATCTGCTGCTTGTCCTTCCTTGACGCGCCTGCCCAGAGCAGCTGCAAGAGTTAGGTTGATGAGATAACATGGTGTTCTTGCAGCTTTCGTCCACAAGTGTGGTGGGAGTTTCTGTTGACATGGTGTGCCCCTTGCCATGAGTGCCGTTGATCGTACTCCCTGGCTCGACCATTGAGGAGTGGTCGAACACCTGATCTGACTTTAGATTTGGATTCCTTGGATTTTTCCATGCAAGATCGAGCTTTGAATTGCTCGATTTGAGTGAGTATTCAGAAAGTTAGCCTAGCCCGAAAATCGGGTGTTGGGTGGGTGGAATCTGGTACCCGCCATAGGTGGCGGGATATTCCACCACCAGGGATCTAAGTTCATTCCTAATGGCCTCCAAATGCACCTGGGGCATGAATGAGGTGACCATAAGGACCTCCTTGACCAGGGTGAACTTCTCCTTGACTTCTGGGTGAGGAAAGGCGGTTCGACGGGTCATCGTCGAAGCGCCTCCCGTTGCCTAGAGTGCAAGGCCTGGAGGGCGGCTCCACCAAGGGTTACTTCGACGGCCGTAGCAGGGGCTCTACTGCTCCGTTTTGGGCGTGCTTGGATGCGTTGGAAAGCTTAGATCACAGGCTATAAGGATCTGATGTAATCTCACTATGCTAAGTAACAAAAACGTGTTTCGATTCAGATCTACTGAATGCGACGTATTCTGCCCACTCCTATCCGTGATCCTTGTGCTCCACACTCTTCACCAAAGGTGTCCATTGGCTGCCCAAACTTTGGTAGCGTGCATCACTGAGAGCTAGGCATCCTTGAGGGTGCCTCCACATCCACTAGAGCCAACAAAGGGTTATGGGCCCACGTGCCTAGACGGACCCTAGCTCTTCAAGTTTCACGCTACCGCCACGCGCCATGGCAACGAGCGAGCAAGAGAGCATCGGCGCCGTCTCCAAGTTTGATGGGAACGGCTTCCCCTTGTGGAGGTGGCAGTTTGAGGTCTACCTCGATGACAAGGGTCTGCTTGAGCTGGTCAACAGTGAAGAGACCGCGCCTCCGGATACCGCGACGCCGGAGGAAGTGGACAAGTACAAGAAGCGCAACAAGAAGGCGCTTGCATTGTTGGTGTTAGCGCTTGCACCGCCGCAGCGCGCACTGATTCAAGGATGCACGGAGGCTGCGGAGGCCTGGAAGAAACTCTGCACCATCTACCAGTCCACCAACCTTGCTAACCAGCTCTTTGTCTTCAAGAGGCTTGTCACCCTCCGAGCCAACGAAGGCGACGACATCATGGAGATCCTGCAGCAGATCGAGTCCCTCACTGCCGAGTGCGTAGCCACCGGATAGAAGGTCGACCCTCAGCTGCAAGCCATGATCCTCCTCCTGGCCTTGCCGGACAGTTGGAGTCCCATGATCACCGTCGTAGGCGGCTGGTCCGCCGATGAGCTGAAATACCCAAAGGTGGCTGAGTACGTCCGCAACGAATGGATGCGACGTGGTGGGAGAGGAAGCGGGGCAACATCAAGTTCCGCCTATGCCGTCCGTCCTCAAGGTGGAGGGGGAGGCAAGAAGGGGAAGGGTGCCAAGCAGGGCTCCAAGAAAGGTGACAACAAGGGGGAGTGCTACAATTGTGGCAAACAGGGCCACTACGCACGTGAGTGCCCCAACAAGAAGTCGGACCAGCCCGGGAAGGGCGGGAAGAAGGACGTCCAAGCCATGATGGCCAGGGAATCTACCGACTTGACAGATCCGGAAGTCACGGTGATCGACTCCGGATCAGGCCGCCACACACAATGCAACCGGGCGGCATTCGTCACCTACGGCGCCACCGAGCGGCGCATGACAGTGGCCAACGGCAAAACAGAGTTGGCCGCGGGCGAAGGCAATGTTCGCATTAAGTCGGTGGTGAACGGGAAAGTCATTCCGTGCACCATCTACGACGTGCTCCACATGCCCAACTTTGGGGCAAACCTGCTGTCAGTGAGCCGCCTTACCGACAAGGGGCTCGAGGTGCTCTTCGACAAGAAAGAGGCCATCATCCGGAAGGAGGGGGACGGCGAGGTGATTGCACGTGGCAAGAGGGAGGAGGACCTGTACCTTCTCCGTACCAAGGTTCTTGCCGATGCGGTGAGGACCAACACCGCTCACCTCGCGACAAAGGATGAAGGGGACCTGGACCTGTGGCATCGCCGGTTGTGCCACATCGCTCCCTCAACGGTGAAGGACATGGCAAAGAAGGAAGTGGTGTGAGGTCTTAAGGTCAAGAGCCTCGACGCAGCCAAGGATGCCGTGTGCGAGCCATGCGTGGTCGGCAAGGCAACACGGCAGCCATTTAATGGCAAAGGGACGCGAGCGTCGGCGAAGTTGGAGGTGGTGCACACTGACGTGTGTGGACCATTCGAGAGCTCCATCGGGGGCGCTCGCTACTTCGTCACCTTCATCGACGATCACAGCCGCAAGCTCTACCTCTACATCATCAAGAGGAAGAGCGATGTGTTGACGTGCATGCAGAAATTTGTGGCGGCTGTGGAGCGGCAAACGGAGTTGAAGGTGAAGGCATTCCGGAGTGACAACGGCAGCGAGTACGAGGGCTGCTCGGCATGGATGAAGAGCAAGGGGATCACGTGGCAGAAAACTACGCCACACTTTCCGCAGCAGAACGGCATCGCCGAGAGGGCAAACCGCACCATCCTCAACATGGTCCGGTCCATGTTGAGCGATGCCGGCCTCGCGCAGCGGTACTGGGGCGAGGCGGCACGGACAGCGGCGTACATCATGAACCTGACGCCGATGAAGCCGCTAAAGGACGCGGAGTCCAAGGTGTGGAAGACGCCACAAGAAGTGTGGAGCGGGAGGAAGCCAACTGTGGCACACCTCCGCACTTTTGGTTGTGTTGCACATGCTGTTGTGCAGGCACGGGAGGGGCGGGGCAAGCTGGACCCGCGGACTCGCCGATGCATCTTCGTCGGGTACGAGAGTGGGAGCAAGGCGTACCGGCTCTTCGACCCGCGGAGGCAGCAGATCGTGAAGAGTCACGACGTCACGTTTGACGAGGAGAGTCGTTGGACGGACAAGGACGCGGGTCTCTCCAAGCGTGGGGAGTGGCTGCCACTCCTCGAGGGGGAGACGCCGGAGGACGCAAAAGAGGGTGACGTCCAAGCGGCTCCAACCGGCAACAACCATCCTGGGGATGGGGGAGCGGCTGATTTGCATTCAGCCGAGTCGGACGATGAGTCCGAAGCGCCGGCAGCAGTGGAGCTGAACGAGGAGGCGGGGAGTGAGCCCGCATCTCCACGATCCCCAAGAGAAGGGGAGCAGGCCAGCGGTGCGAATGGCGCCGCGAGAGGGCAGCAGCAGCAGCAGCAGCAGCAGCAGCAGCAGCCTCAACAACAGCAGCCCCGGAGAAGCAGACGCGCAAGGAGGACGGCAAAATGGTACGATGCCGCGCAGGGCACCTGGACTGGGTTTGCTCGAGCGTTCTTTGCACAAGAGGAGCCCGAGACCGTCAAGGAGGCGTTGCAGCAGAAGGATGGGACTGAGTGGGAGGGAGCCATAAAATCTGAGCTCGCCTCCCACGAAGAGAACGGCACTTGGCAGCTGATTGATAGGCCGGAGGCCTCGAAAATCATCGGCTCCAAGTGGATCTTCAAGAAGAAGCTCACCAAGGAGGGGAAGGTGGAGCGGTACAAGGCGCGGCTGGTTGCGAAGGGGTACGCCCAGCGAAAAGGTGAACACTACGACAAAACCTTCGCGTCGGTGGCGAAGTTCGCCTCCATTCGCTCCATCCTCTCGGTGGCGGCGACGCGCGACTATGAAGTCCACCAAATGGATGTAAAAACCGCATTCCTCAACGGTGACCTGGACAAGGAGGTCTACATGGAGGTGCCGGAGGAGGTGGACGCGCCGCCGGGAAAGGTGTGCCGGCTTTGCAAGGCGCTCTACGGGCTGAAGCAAGCGCCACTCATGTGGTACCTGAAAATGGACGGCTTTATGGCCGAGCTTGGCTTCAAGCGCTGCGAGGCAGATCACAGCGTGTGCGTGCGAAAGCAGCCGGGGTTGCACCAGATTGTGGCCCTCTACGTGGATGACCTCATCCTCGTGTCATCGGACATGGAGGAGTTGGTGAACCTGAAGCGGCAGCTGGGCGGTCGGTTCAAAATGACCGACATGGGCGAGCTCGAGTACGACCTCGGCGTCGCCATCAAGAGGGACCGCAAAGCACGCACGTTGGAGATGGGGCAGGCAAAGTACGTGCAAGAGGTGCTCCGCCGCTATAACATGGAGGAGTGCAACCCCATCGGCACACCCATGACCACCACATGTGAGTTGAGCTCGAGCATGGGCCCGAGCACGGACGAGGAGAAGGAGGAGATGGCAGGTGTGCCATACCAGTCCGCGGTGGGGAGCATCATGTACGCCATGGTGGCGACGCGGCCCGACCTGGCCTTCGCGGAGGGCCAAGTGAGCCGCTATGTTCCTAACCCCGGACCGTTGCATTGGCAAGCGGTGAAGCGGATCCTCCGCTATCTCAAGGCGACAAAACAATCGCGGCTAGTTTTTGGAGGGGGAGCACGTGATGACTCCCTTGAGTTGGTCGGCTACTTGGATGCTGACTGGGCTGGTGATGTGGATGACAGAAAATCAACGTCGGGGTACGTGTTTGTGCTTGGTGGTGCAGCAGTTTCATGGGCAAGCAGGAAGCAGGACTGTGTTGCACTGTCCAGCACCGAAGCGGAGTACATCGCGCTCGCGGAAGCCGCAAAGGAGGCGGTGTGGCTGCGGCGGCTGCTAAAGGAGATCGGTGTGCCGCAAAGGAAGCCGACAATACTCAATGTGGACAACATGAGTGCCATCAGTCTGACCCAGAACCCGGTGCTGCACAGGAGGACCAAGCACATCGAGATCCGTCATCACTACGCGCGGGACTTGGTGGCGAAGGGAGATGCGGCTATTGTGCATTGTGGCACTAAGCGCATGCTCGCCGATGCCATGACCAAGGCACAGCCCAAGGACAGGCACGACGCAAGCTGCATGGAGCTNGCTTCGACGGGTCATCGTCGAAGCGCCTCCCGTTGCCTAGAGTGCAAGGCCAGGTGGGCGGCTCCACCAAGGGTTACTTCGACGGCCGTAGCAGGGGCTCTACTGCTCCGTTTTGGGCGTTCTTGGATGCGTTGGAAAGCTTAGATCACAGGCTATAAGGATCTGATGTAATCTCACTATGCTAAGTAACAAAAACGTGTTTCGATTCAGATCTACTGAATGCGACGTATTCTGCCCACTCCTATCCGTGATCCTTGTGCTCCACACTCTTCACCAAAGGTGTCCATTGGCTGCCCAAACTTTGGTAGCGTGCATCACTGAGAGCTAGGCATCCTTGAGGGTGCCTCCACACCCACTAGAGCCAACAGTTTCGAATCGAAGAGAATGTTGTGCACCATGCCAAGGATGGTCTGATTGATGCGTTCTGCCACACCATTGCTCTGTGGCGTGCAGGGTGTCATGGGTTGATGGTCAATGCCGCGTTGTCGTAGCCAGCACTTGCATGCCTCATACTCTCTAGCATTGTCACTTCGCAGTGCTTTGACCGTCTTTCTGGTCTGTCGCTCAACCATGGCGACAAACTCGTGGAGCTTCTCCTTGACCTCTCCCATTGAGGAAGTATATCCACATATTGCGGTTGTGGTCATGCGACTGCAGGAAAACCTGGGTCACCATTCGATGCCATGTGAAAGGGTTGGCACACGTCAAAATGAATAAGGTCCAAGACAGCTTGTGCAAGGCAATCGTTCCGCTCAAAGCACTTTCTCGTTGTCTTGCCTTAGAGGCAAGGTTCGTACAAGCTGCCACACCCAGGCGCATCCTCCGAGCACCCCTCCATGCCATGGACAAACTACCGTTGTTGCATGCCTTGGAGCATGCTCCTTGCAACGTGCCCAAAGCTTCCACGCCACAGCTCAGAGTATTTGTCATTGGAAAGCGAGGACACCTTCTGAGTCATCGTTGGTGTGTTCTCATGCGTTGGTGTCGAGACCACTTCCTCCGCCGCACCTACATGACCCTTGTTTTCAGAGCTCTCTAGCACAGTTTTCTGTAGTACGTAGAGCGCGTCAACTTGTGGAACGTGTGCTACGAGGTCTTTTTTGGTGTACAGGACCTTGATGTCCTCATTCTTGACGATGATTACCTTCTTTTGTATGAACACCACCGTTATGTCGTTCTCTTTGATTCTTGACATGGACAAGAGGTTTGCCGCACACAAGGGCAATGCCACATAGGTGCAGATCCTTCTCGGCACCATTGAGGTTGATGCTCACCAGCTTGTATCCCCACGTCCTCCGTGTTTAAAATGTTGCCATTTGCGCATCTGAACCACCACTCAGTGTGACTCATGTAGACATTTCCATCCTGGTCATTGCTAGAGTGATGGTTGGTGCTGGAGTCGAGCCCGACGGCTCTTGGTCTGAGCAACGCCACTCCCTTTGCCAGCAGCGTACTCTAAGCCATCATGTTGGTAGCCTCTTTGCCGCCCCTTTTTCTGCCTTTGTTCACAATGCTCCCACCATCTTCCTTGTTTTGAGATCTGCACTCTCTTGTCTCGTGTCCAGGTTCATCGTAGTTGCGATAGTTGTCTCTTGGGAGCCTTGTCGCCATTGTTGCCTTTGTCGCCATCGCTTCCGCTGTCACTGTTTTGACCGAAGGCCAACCCTTTGCTCTTGGAGCCACCATAACGTGCTGCGCATGCTAAGAAGTTTGCCTCACTGCCACTACGGCAAATGGCCTTGTTTCGCATGTACTCGGACGTTGGCGCATACATCAGGTCATCCTCCTTCATCCGCCCATGACAGTAATCCTTGAGCTCCATCTCTCCGGTAGCGCCATGAGGAGGATCATGGCCGACATGTTTTCATCAAGGTCCCAATTCATTTGGCGAGCCTCACTAAGGAGTCCTTCAAACCTCTGTAGGAAATTAGGGATGGATTCTCCCTCATTCACCCACACGCTAATCAACCGTTGTAGGATCTATTCGTACGGGAGGTGGATTGGTGCTTAAGCTTGGCGTTAGCATCCGAAGCCAGTGTGTACTCTGCAACNCTATGGTAGCTGCTGTTGAGTTTAAGGACTTCCCTACAATAACCTCCACTGCTCCTACTGGGTTAACCATTTTAGCTGCCCTTTTTTTTCCTTCATCTTTGCTACATTGAGACTAATGTAGGCTGATGTCTACCACCAGTTTCAAGGTGCAGGTCCTTTGCTTACCCCTCCAGTTGATTTTTACCTACAAACAGAGAAGACAATTCACACAAGCACACCAAGGGTCTTGCCTCCAAGGGCAGAGCTTGTCTTGGTTGGCATCCAAGGGTCATGCCTCCAAGGACAGTGCTTGTCCTTGGTCCCTGTGTGTTGAGTGAGAACCCAGCGGTTGGAGCTGATGAAGCAAATGGAGTTGATGGAGCTGATGGAGTTGACGTTTGCATGTAGAGAGAACGTACCAAAGATAAGCAAAGCGTGCCTTTCAATTGTTCAGTGTGGGCCCATAACTTTTTGTCAACCAGCCTGAGACAAATGGACTACAAACCAGGGCCGAAACAATGGCACCTACCGTCGGCTCCTAGCATTTTAGCGAGGAGAAGATATCACCCTCAAGATCATGGTTCGACAGTGAGTAGCTCCTAGGCAATCAGTTGCTAGCAACTGTGTCCACTTGACACTTGGTTAATTTTGTGCGAGGTGCTAGTCAGAGACTAACACCTGGGGCTTAGGCCAACCAATGTCTTTGTTAAACTGTTCCTTAGCTGGACAGCTCTGTGAGGAGCATCTAAGGCCAAATTTTATAATTAGAATGAGGAATGAGCCTGGTACATGTAGTATCGGGCCTGGCATCTATGGTGTGTGGGTGGTGGCACTTTTGGAGGATGGCCACTCCACACTACCTCAGCAGCTCGCTAAAGGGCATATCCAGTGACCGCCAAGTGGCACGTCTTTATCATGCATGGAGAAATGTCCAGGAAACTTCCTTTGTGCAGGAAAGTAGAAAACCTTCCTGCTCACATGAAGGCTTGATCACAAGACTTGTTGTCCCTGAGTCCAACGTGCTATCAATTGTGCTACACTGCTTGTATCTTGCTTGGAAGTGCACCACAAACTCGATTTGGGGGAC
>SZWC01005918.1:109940-124110 GCA_023375785.1 Penium margaritaceum
GGGCATATCCAGTGACCGCCAAGTGGCACGTCTTTATCATGCATGGAGAAATGTCCAGGAAACTTCCTTTGTGCAGGAAAGTAGAAAACCTTCCTGCTCACATGAAGGCTTGATCACAAGACTTGTTGTCCCTGAGTCCAACGTGCTATCAATTGTGCTACACTGCTTGTATCTTGCTTGGAAGTGCACCACAAACTCGATTTGGGGGACTTACTCCAATGGAGCAGTGCATGCCCAACCTGTCCGCTAAGCTATACCAGTAGCCAAGGGGACATAAAAGAACAACCGTATACACAATCGTGGACACTGTAGGTTCAGGCGCGGGCCTTGTAGGTGTAGGCGTGGGTCCTCTAGCCTTGTACACGGATCTTGTAGGCACATGAAAAGGCATCATAGGTGCTGACGCTCGCATCCCATGCACAGGCACGAACCTTGTAGGAGCAAGCGTGGGCCTTGTAGGCACAGGCGCAAGCCTTGTAGGTGTAGGCATGGGCCCTGTAGGAGAAGGCGTGAGCCTTGTGGAATTAGGCGTAGCCTTTGTGGATGTAGTTGTGGGCATCGTAGGGGTATACGAGGACCGTAAAGCACAAGAATAGGCCTTTTTGGTGGAGGTGCAAGCCTCGTCGGTGCAGGCACGGGCCTCTTAAGCACAGCAGGGGCCTTGTAGGTGCAGGCATGTCATCATAGGCACAGGCGCGGGCCTCGTAGGCCTAGGCATGGGCCTCGTAGGCGTTGGTGCGGGTCTCGTTGCTAAGGGTGCAAACTGGGTAAGATTCTCATATCCCCGGATGGATCTTGATCCCCGAGTCTGGATCCTACGGAAGATTTGGATTCCCGAGTCCCAAAAAAGGTTCCCGGATCCTTAGGATCTCCGGATCCTCAACGGATTCCAGAGATCTCCACACATCGTTTTGTGTCCATTCAAAATCCAACCTTTTTTTCATACCCATATTTTACCACCTTTAAAACATGTGCACAAAGTAGCCTTCCCATGACCATTGGCATAACTTAGTACATGCCTCACATGAGGATTAGGGTTCGGATCATTATGCACATGTCATGATGTTATGTACTGCTTGGAGTCATGTGTTTTGGGCATCACAACACTCTTAATGTGGTCACGACTCAAATGTAAGCTCACAATCCTAGTGCACTACATTCAAGTACAACCTTGATTGCTCAATAATCACATTAGTGAAAGTACATTCAAAACTAGATTAATCAAACTTGACAGAAAGAAAGGAAAGACACTCTAATGTTTTATGAAGAATTCACCTACACGGTTGTAAGAAGAATGCATGCAATGTTTGAGAGCATGGAGTTGTCCATTCTTAGTAACTGGGCCATCCGGCTCAGTTTCACGTCCACTGGAGCAAGTTGGAAACTACGAGATGCTCAGCTGTGATTCACAATGCTCTTATTGTGGAACATCCGTAGCATCGTCATCCTCATCCTCTATATCCTCTTCCTCCTCTCCCTCCTCATTCCCATAAGGAGGAGGGAGAGGAGGAAACTAAGTCCTTCCAACTCTTTACATGCCGCACCAACAAGCCCATCCTCACGAGCTTTGCAACGCAAGTCATTGATGGACATCTCCTCCTCCCCGTACTCTAGTGTGACGATGCCATGGGGGAAACCAGGAAGTCAAGTAGCAAGCACTCATTAATCGAGCTCTTCATCGTTAGTATATTTTTGACTGTTAAGTACGTGAGCGTGTGCCTGAAATTAGTGATGAAATGTCTTCCATGTGAGAACACGCGTTCAAAGGGTGTGGAAGTGGCTGGAAGTGTAGGAACATCTATCGTATCAAGGAAGAAGGAAGGATACTTTCTTTGCATTTTTGGATAATGCTCTAGCACCTTGAATGTGCCTTCTTCTTTCTTCTTCTTCTTCTATCTTCATGTATGACCAATTGCCTCACCCATGAAGTCGTGTATCAAGAATTGTATTGGGAGGTGAACAAACTAGTGAACATGGACTGTTCGCAGAAACTACTAACTACCACATAGAGCCCATTAGAGTGAACACTACATAAAAGAAATGTACATCTGGGCTTTACTTGCATGCATTCATGTGGATGTTCCATGAAAAGTGTTTGCATGCAGAAATGTACTTTTTGATACACTAATCATTGAGTGTGTGAATTTTAGGTGATTAACCATGACTCATTCTCTTTGGCAGCTTTGCCCATGCATCTACCTCCACCTCCAACAATAACATCTCCGGCGTCGCTATTGGTGCCTCAGGCTCTTCAAACATATCCCAGTGTCGATCTGCCTGAGCCTCTTCCATCAGAGCATCATCCTCTAATGGGGGTAGAGGACGCGGTCAAAGTTGTCGTCCTCCACTGACAGCACTTGACCCTTGGGAGACCTGTTGCTGTGCAACCTGCACCCGTGCACCTTGTTGTTACTGACCCTGCTCATTGGACCGAGGCTGTTGCTGCCATGCATCCTGTCCACCTTCTTGTTGTGCTCCCGGTTACAAGTTCTACTCCTTGCTTTGCTGCATTGAATAAGAACCCTGAGAGCCCAAGGTGCATTGTATGGTTGATGCTGCATTAGCTACTGCCAGAGCAGCTGCCTCCTGCTGTGCTATGACCACCCGGTCATGATAGGGGTGCAACAGCTCCAGCACCTTGCCCTGTAGTTCTATGGCAAAGCTCATTCCCATGAGCTTATGCGCGCGTTCAAATCACCGGAGGTGGAAGTGGGGGTCACATGTTGTCACGAGAATTTGGCGGTTGGTGAGAAGCTACGAATACTTCTTCAGTTTCTCTTCTGCTGTGACGAACCCATCCTTGATGTCCACCAGTAGTTTCTCCCTGGCATCAAACCGCCCAGCCGCACCTCTTTTCTTGCTCGTCTCACGTGCCATGGTCGCCTTCACCTGCCACGAACCTAGTTTTTCCATCATGGAATCGTAGAAGGGGATGACCAGGTTTAAGGTGAGACATTTTGATCCACTGATGTTGTTGGTTTATGACTTGAACGACTTCAACACCATGCTGAGTAGGGTAATGAGATGCCACTCATCACGGCTTGGTTTCAGCTCCTCTCCCTCAGTGCCGTAGCTATCAAGCCACACGGGGAGCACGCCCTTAAGATGTTGACACGCTCCATCAAGGGTCGAGGGTGGCGTTCCACCTCGTCTCAGTGTCGAGGTACAGCGACTGGTACTTGACACCTGCCACCGTTCCTGCATTGATGAGTGACCACTCCCTTAGGGTGGAGCGGTTCACAAACATTACGATTGCACGAGCCTTGGAGACAGTGGTTTCCACCTTGTGATGGCCCATGAGGTCCTTCACTACTAGTTTCATGATGTGACCTAGCCAGCAGATGTGGCCCTCGGGCAGCAGCGACAACTTGGCGCAGGGTATGATGAAGTTGTCAATCATGGTATCATTGGTCGACTCATTCTCGACTGTCAGACAGAACATGCAGTCGAACAAGCCCCATTGCTTCAGTGCAGTGGCAAGCTCATTAAACGTGTTGTGTGTTAGGGCTCACTGGAAGAGCGTGAAATAAGAGGGCAAGGGTTTTCACCTTGAAGTGGGAAGGGAGTAATGCAAGGAAGTATAGTACACCCGGAAGTAAGATTGTAATGCCAATCCATGCAAAGCCATGCATTTTCATGGAAAGGAAAGAAGAATGAATAGCAATGCCTTGCATTGCATTATTTTTCATAGCATAAATATGCAAAGCTTTGCATTGCAATGCATAGCAACTTGATTGCAGCTGCAACTGCACCCCCCCTCAATACCCATTGACAACATGCACATGACATTGCATGTTAGTCTGGACACCAAATTGCAGCAGTGCATGACATAGCGTGGAAAACAATGCCAATCCATGGAAAGCCATGCATTTCCATGCAAATACAACAAAGAAGAAGACTTTAAACGCATACCAGGGATTTAGATTGCATTGTTTTGCATAGCACAACAATGCAATGCTTTGCATTGCAATGCATTGCAACTGCAACCACCACCCCCCCCTTCCCCGTTTGTTTCTTTGACAACCTACACATGACACTGCATGTTAATCTGGACACCAGCTTGCAGCAGTGCACGACATAGCATGGAAGACAATGCCAATCCATGCAGAGCCATGCTTTTCCATGCATATACAACAAAGAAAAAAGAATGTAAAAACATATCAGGGATTCTGATTGCCTTCTTTTGCATCGCACAGCAATGCAGTGCTTTGCATTGCAATGCATTGCAACTGAATTGCAACAGCACCCCCCCTTGCCCCCATTCCACATCCGTTTCTCTTACAACCTGCACGTGACACTGCATGTTAATCTGGACACCAACTTGCAGCAGTGCATGACAGGGCATGGAAAACAATGCCAATCCATGTGAAGCCATGCATTTCTATGCTAACATAACAAAGAAGGATATAAAAGCATAGCAGGGATTCAAATTGAATTATTTTGCATAGCACAGCAATGCAATGCTTTGCATTGCTATGCTATGCAACTGGATTGCAAACCCCCCCTCCCCCAGTCCACATATGCTTCTTCTACAACATGCACGTGACACTGCATGTTCATCTGGACACCAACTTGTAGTAATGCATGGCATAACATGAAATTCCATGCCAATCCATACAAAGCCATGCATTTCCATGCAAATAAAACAAAGAAAAAGATTTAAAGCCATATGAGGGATGTAAGTTGCATTGTTCTACATAACAAAACAATGCAATGCTTTGGATTGTAGGTGCAGACATGAGCCTCGTAGGTTCAGGTGTGGGCCTCCTTGGCGCAGGTCCGGGCCTCGTAGGTGAAGGCACCGGCCTCGTAGGCGAGAGCACAAGCCTTGTAGGCATAGGCGAGTTCCTTGTAGATGTAGGTGCGGGCCTCAAAGGCACAGGCATGGATCTCGTAGGCACATGTGTGGGCCTCATTGGCACATGCACAGGCCTGTGCGTGCACCTGTGTGTAAGTACGTATACTACTTGTGACTATGAAATTACATGCAAGTACATGTAAATACTTGTAAGTATGTACAAGTACGTGTATGTACGTGTAAGAACGTATAGGAACATGTAAGTACGTGTAAGTACATGTATGTGCGTGTAAGTATGTGTAAGAATGTGTAAGTACATGTAAGTTCATGTAAGTATGTGTACATACGTCTAAGTACGTGTAGGCATGTGTAAGTTCATGTAAGTGCATGCAAGTACGTGTACATACACGAATGTATTTTTAAGTATGTATTAGTATGTGTACACATGTGTCAGCACGTGTAAGCACATATAAGTATGTGTGAGTCCGTGAAAGCATGTAGAAGTATGTGTAAATATGTATAACTACATGTTAGCATATGCAATTACATGTACGTACATATAAGAACATGTACATACGTGTAAGTACATGCGAGTATGTATGAGTATGTGTAAGTACGTATAAATATGTAAAAGTAGGTGTAAGTACGTGTAAGCATGTGTTAGTATGTGTAGGTATGTGTACGTACATGTACGCATGTGTAAGTGAGTGTAACCACGTGTAAGTATGTATCAGTATGTGTAAGTATGTATTCGTACATGTAGGTACATGTAAGTACATGTAAGTGCATGGGAGTACATGAAACTACGTGTAAATATGTATAAGTATGTGGAACTGCGTATAAGTAAAAATAACTACATGTAAGTGTGTCTAAGTATGTTTAAGTATGTAGAGGTACATTTAATTGTGTGTAAGCATGTGTAAGTGAATGAACTTATGTGTAAGCATGTGTAAACACGTGTAAGTGCATGTAAGTCTGTAAAAGAGTATACAAATATGTAGAAGTGCGTGTAAGTGTGAGTACGTACATGTAAGTACATATAAGTAAATATAAGTATGTGTAAGTACATGAAAGTACATGTAAGTATGTGTAATTACAAGTAAGTGTGTATAAGTGTGTGTCATTACATGTAAGTACGTGTAAGTACATGTAAACACGTGCAAGTACATACAAGCACATGTAGGTTGGTGTAAGTACGTGTAACCATGTGTAAGTACGTATACGCATGTGTACTACCGTGTAATTGTGTTTAAGTATATCTAAGTACATGTAAGTACGTGTAAGTACCTATATGTAAGTGGAAGTATGTGTAAGTCCGTGTAAGTGTGTGGAAGCACGTGACATTACATCTAATTTCTTGTAAGTACATGTAAGTGTGTGTCAGCATGTAAAATTATGTGTTAGCACGTGTAAGCATGTGTAAGTTTATGGAAGCATATGTAAGCACATGTCAGCACGTGTAAGTTTGTGTAAGGTATGTATATGTATGCAAGTGTAATTACGTGCAAGTATACGTAAGTTTGTTCAAGTACATGTAAGCATGTCTAAGTACGTGTATGTATGTGTACGTACGTGCAAGTATGTACAAATATGTATAAGCATGTATAATTACATGTAAGTTAGTGTGAATACGTGTAAGTACGTGAAATTCTGTGTAAGTATGCGTAATTACAGTTAAACACGTCTACGTTTGTGTAAGTACATATAAGTACATGTCAGTATGTATAAGAACAGGTATGTACGTCTAAGCACGTGTAAGTATATGTAAGTACGTGTACGTACGTGTTAATACGTGTAATCACATGTGAGTGCGTGTACGTGCATGTAACCACTTATAAGTACATGTAAATATGTGTAAGTACGTGTTAGCATGTACTAGTATGTGTTGGTACGTGTAGGTAGGTCTACATACATGTGAGTATGTGTAAGGATGTATAATTATGTGTAATTATGTGTAAGTATGTTTGATCCCGCCTTTCATTACATGTAAGTACGTATAAGTATGTACAAGTACTTGTAAATACATGGTACATATAAGTACGTGTAAGTAAATGTAAGAATATGTAATTATAGGTAAGTACATGTAAGTATATATACGTGCATGTGAGTATGTGTAAGTACATGTAAGTGCGTGTAAGTACATGCTAGTATGTGTAAGTAAGTGTAAGGACATACAAGTACGTGTAAGTATGCGTAATCACGTGTAAATACGTGTAAGCACATGTAAGCACGTGTGATTACCTAGAAGCACTTGTAAATACCTATAAGTACGTGTAATTGCATGTCAGTATGATTCATGTGTTAGTACATATAAGTATGTGTGAGTACGTGTAAACACATGTAAGTACGTGTGAGTATGTATACAAAAGTGTAAGTACATGTAAGTTCATATAAGTAAATGTAATTACATGTAAGTACATACAAGTACGTGTTAGTACATGTTAGCATGTGTATGTATGTGTAAGTGCATGTAAGTACATGTAAGTATGTATGTGTACATAACACATGTAAGTATGTGTTACCCCGGTGTTCCTTAAATTTGATACTGATGTTTTTTTGGTTGATCAAATTTGAGCTGCTATTTCGCTCAATGTATTTAAAGGAACACGCCAATAATTGTGTTTAGAAAATGTCGAATTTAAGGGACCAGAGGTGAAATTTGTTTTGAAGTTGTGAAATTGTGATATACATCTCTGTTTATTCTTGGGGCGATGTCGCAATCAACCTCATTGCCTCGCATTCCCATGCAATGAGGTTGTTTGCAACAGCCATTGTCAGGCTTTTCTCGAATCTTGGCGCCGATAGATGGGTAGTATTTTGTGGTTTTTCCTATGCTTTCCATGTGGAACCTACTTGTGGCGGTGTCAGAAGAGTCGGCAGGTTCAGCATTACCACGTGCACACTTCGTCGCTCGAAAGCGATCACCCGCCAAACGTCATATCTAGGTACATCGTTGAGTTTTAGGAACACATAGGAAATGAACCTGACCTTTTGTCGAATTTAAGGATCAGGGTCTCCCCGAAATTGATGAATGAGGAACACATAAATATCTCCAATCCTACAAACCTGGTCAAATTTATGGAACACATAACTACCAAAAACCAAGACGTCGAAATGAAAAAACACTTGGGTATTCCATGTAAGTACATGTAAGTACGTGCAAGCATGTGTATGTATGTGTATGTAAGTATATGTAAGTATGTTTGTGTACGTAGTATCTGTAACTATGTGTTGTTACATGTATGTGTAGCTTTGTGTAATCATGTGTAACTTTGTGTAAGTATGTGTAGGTACGTGTAAGTATGTGTAAGTATGTGTAAGTATGTGTAAGTATGTGTCAGTACGTAAAAGTACGTGTAATGAGGTGTAAGTATGTGTAAGGACATGTAAGCACGTGTAAGAACGTGTAAGTATGTGTAAGTACATGAAAGTACGTGTAAGTACAAGTAAACAGGTGTACATTCGTGTAAGTACATGCAAGTACGTGTCAATACGTCTAAGAACATGTATGTACGTCTAAGCACGTCTTAGTATATGAAAGTACGTGTACGTACATGTCAATACGTGTAATCACATGTGAGTGCGTATAAGTGCACGTAAGTACTTATAAGTACATGTAAATATGTGTAAGTAGGTGTTAACATGTACTAGTATGTGTATGAACGTGTAGGTATGTCTACGTACATGTGAGTATGTATAAGGAGGTATAAGTATGTGTAATAACGTGCAGGTATGTTTAACCCCCATTTGTATTACATGCAATTACGTATAAATATGTGCGAGTCTTTGTAAACATGTGTAAGTACATGTAAGTACGTGTAAGAAGATTTAAGAATGTGTAAGTACAGGAAAGTACGTGTAAGTACATATAGGTGCACGTGAGTATGTGTAAGTACATGTAAGTACGTGTAAGAAGATTTAAGAATGTGTAAGTACAGGAAAGTACGTGTAAGTACATATAGGTGCACGTGAGTATGTGTAAGTACATGTAAGTGCGTATAAGTACATGTTAGTATGTGTAAGTAAGTGCAAGGGAATATAAGTACGTGTAAGTATGTGTAATCACGTGTAAAGACATGTAAGCACATGTAGGTACGTGTAATAACATGTCAGTATGATTGATATGTCTAAGTATATGCAATTACATGCAAGTACTAACAAGCATGTACAAGTATGTCTATGTATGTGGAAGTATGTGTAAGTAAGTGTAAGCAAGTGTAAGTATGTGTGAGTACATATGAGTACGTGTAAGTACGTGCAATTACATATAAGCACGTGTAAGTACTAACAAGTAGCGCAAATATGTGTAAGTACGTGAAAGCATATGTAAGCATGTGTATGTACGTGTAAGCACGTGAAATCATGTGTAACTATGTGTAAGCATGTGTAATCATGTGTAAGCATGTGTAAGTACATTTAAGCACGTGTAATTATGTGCCTGTAAGATAGTTTTCGTTTGTATGTGTACATACGTATACATACATGACAATATCTGTAAGACAGTTCAAGTGAGTACAAGCATGTGTAAGTACGTGTAAGCATGTGTAATCACATGGAGGTATGTATATGTACATTTAAGTACATGTAAGGGTATGTAATAATTTGTAAGTACGTGTAAGTATGTGCAAGTATGTGTCAATACGTATAATTACGTGTAAATGTATCTAAGCACATATAAGTATATATGAGTACATGTAAGTACATGTACGTATGATCAAGAACGTTTATGTATTGATAAGTCTGTGTAAGTATGTGTTAGTACATGTGAGTACACATAAGTGCATGTAAGTACGTGTAAGAACGTGGAAACATGTGTATGTGTAAGCATGTGTAAGTTTGTGTAATCATGTGTAAGTGTGTATAGGTACATGTAAGTACATGTATTATTGGCTAGTATGCGTAAGTGTGTGAAATTATGTGCAAGCATGTGTAAGTACGTGTAAGTGTGTGTAAGCACATGTAAGGTATTTGGCCTGAAAGCTTGTTAGGTATTTGCCATTATGTGTTTGTACGTGTAGCGGGAGGGCCGGTTCGGCCATCCCTCCTCGCTGAAGTGAGGGGTGATTGCGCACCACCCCTCGCGTCAGCAAGGGCTGGCCAGCGGCCAGTACTTTGCTGGCCACCGGCCAGCTCGCTGCCGGCCGGCTGGACAGCCGGCGGCCGGCCATCGGCCGGCCAGCCGCCAGCCGCCGATCGCGGCCTCAGCCCGATCGGCCGCTAAGGGGCCACGAGGGCCTCGAGGGCGAGGCCTCGTGGCCTTGTGCCCTCGCCCCCCCTTGCCCTCCTTGCAAACCAGCAAGCGCGGACGAGGGATTGGGGGAGCGAGGGTGAGGAGAGAGAGTTGGCGCAAAATCGCCAGCGTGCCTCGCACGCGACGATTTCGCGCCAGACAGGCAAAACGTAAATCAAAGTTCGTTTACAACAAACTTTGACATAAAATAAACAAAATAACTTGTGCGAACACACGAGTTCGAGGTAAAAACCCCCGGTTTGGGTCCCAAAACCAGAGATTTGGCTAAAAACGGATATGGGCCTCCCGAGACTCGAAATATTCGAGTCTCCCTGCTTTGGGTCGTTGATGACGATTGCCCCTCAGTCCTGCGAAGGGGGTAAATCCCTCACGCGGACTGAGAACGCCATTCGGTGAAATCCAACGACGATTTTAGAGCAGGAGCTGGAGACACGACCCGTTACAGTGGTTCTCAGAGCCAGATGACCCTTGCGACCAAGAGTTTGACGAAAACGGCGGCTACGACGTAGATAAATTGCCGCCGGCAGCTGCAAGCACCAGCAGAAACGCCAGAAGGGACTACGGCATCTACGCTTCACCGTTTGAAGCGCCGTAAAGTGCGTTAGGAAGCTAGAGAAGAGCTCTATTTTTTGGGGCTTCTTCTCCACAGCCTCTCTTCACCTCCAGGGGACCTAAAAGAATTTTTTGGGACGGGATGGGGAGTGCCCACCCCCAAACCACCAAGTTTTCCCCTCTCTTCTAGGTTGCCTCCTTCCCTCCTTCAAGCAAGAAATTGGGACAGCACTTCTTCCCAAGGTCAGGGGCTCTCAAAGCTTGATGAAGCTCTAAACAGAGGGAAGACTACACCTTGGGGACTTTTGGCGGCTCCCCTAACGCCGCCGGCTCAAGGAGGACGCCGCCAAGGGGTACGAGACGTGCCAAGAAGACGCAAGAAGAGACCAAGGAAGACCAGAAGACAAGAAGACAAGAAGACAATAAGAAAAGTAGTATTTTCGCTCTTGACCTTGTACTTGCTTGTGTTCTTGCTCTTTTTCCTAGTTTTGTGAGTGGTACTCACACTTCTTGTTACTCCCTTGTATTGTTAATTTCTGTTTTCCTAGTTCGTAGTTGCTACCAAGTGCCGTGAGTCACGGTTTAGGAGGACTAGTTTCTAAACCCACGACCTTGTGCCGACGTGGTGGCCTAGGAAAATAGAAGTGTAAATTGAAATTGCCTCACCGATCGTGAGAGCTAGATTGTAGGAGGCGATTCCTCCTTTAAGTTGTGGGGTGATCCTCACAACGACCTTCACGTGTTAGTTGCACGAACGACGAGATGGCAAGTGCCGGACCGTCCAAGACAACCAAGGGTAAGGTGGTGACGCCCTCACCAAGAGCTCTTGGCGGACTCCACATTTTGGGAGCCGCCGCCGCAAGCACGGTTGCCAATCCAAAGGTAACCGTACCGCCTAAGGCAACCGTGCCGCCTAAGGCAACCGTGCCGCCTAAGGCAACCGTACCGCCTAAGGCCACTACACCGCCTAAGGCAACCGACGCCAACCTCGGCGACACCGAGAAGCGTGCGGAGGCCAAAAAAGTGCTCGACGAGCACGTCGACGCGCACGTGGACGACCCCCACGCGACGGACGACCCGATGGAGGAGGATCTCCTAGAGGGGGACCCCAATGAAGAGCACGACGCCGACGATGGCAAAGGCGACAAGGACCGCGACCATCGTCATCATCGTGCGGCAAACTCGAGCCGATTGCTCAAGAAGGATAAGACGCCCTCCGGATCGCCTGAAGCTGCCGACGACAGCGAGACTGCTGAGAGTAGCAAGGGCGCTGAAAGCAATCACACAAAAGTTCCCGTGAGAATGAGCCGGACGACGACGGTGCAAAGGCAATTTGCGAGGACCGTCGTAGGCTCGTGGAGTTTGCTGCTGAGGCCGCAGGTAGACTCAGGATCACCACCGACGGTGGGGATACGGCACCACTTGGAGGAATGGGGGCGGACCCCCCTTCCTACGATGCGGCCGCAATGGGGCAAGGCAGAGCCCACTCGAGCGTCGTCGCCGACAACAGTCTCCTTCGAAAGGTGGGACTCCTTGGAGGCATTTACGCAAACCGTACCCTCTTGTAGTGGGTAAGGGTGCATGGACAACACGAGGCCCTAGAGGCTATTGCCGATGCTCTGACGACATTAGAGCTCAATTTTGCGTTTGCCAACCTGCTAGCCCACGTCGGGCAGAGCATCACGGACCTTCACCTTGATCGCTAGGTGCAGCGCTTGGCCACCAATGAGGCAAGCCGCCGATGCAACGACCTCTACAAGGCATTGCAAAGCGTGACCCAGGTGCGGATGCAGCAGCAAGCGCAGCGTGCCGCAGCTGCAGATGCCACCGGCGGTAGTAGTGATGACTTGCCTACCTCGACGACTTCGGGGTCCGTCATGAACACGTCCTTCCTCCACAGTGTGGGGATCTTCCGGAGGGCGTGAAGCTGACCGACTGGCTGAACCGCATGGAGCACGTTCTACTTGTACACAAGGCTCCACTCAGCCAGTGGGGCGACCTTGCCACGACGCGACTTGAAGACAAACTCTTCAAGTATGTGGTCAAGGAGTGGACTGCTCAGCAGCCGCACATCGAGTGGCAGCCCATGCCGTAGGAGGCCTTCTGCGTGATCATGGGGAGGAAGTGCACCCAACGTGAGGAGGCGCAACGTGCTTTCCACAAGATCAAGGACTTCAAGCAGCTGGGTAGCTCGCTCAAATCCTACTTGAGCAATTTTGCCGCACTCGTGGAGGAAGCCGAAAGCTTCACCGAGGGTGATGGGACTCATACCTTCAAGTACCCGGAGTGCATGCTACTGGAGTACTTGCGTGATGGTCTTGCCAGCGAGAAGCTGAAGGACAAGACCACCACTACAGCCACTGGCCAAGCTTGGACAAGCTGGAGGGCGTTGCGTGACTACATGAGTGAAGTGTATTCGGCGAACCCAAAACACTACTTTGATGCACGGCCAAACACGCATGCACAGCAAGGCCGCGACATGCGCATGGATGCTGCACGAGCTGGTGTGTCAGCTGGACAGCAAGGCGGGGCCAAGGGCAAGCAGCCTGCAAACCCTCCAGCCAAGAAGGCTGGTGGATACAAGGGCCCCAACAACAAGCGCAGCCGCGAGAATGACGAGCTGCAGGGGGCGCGTGAGCATCGCAACACATTCTTCCGCGAAGGGCTCTGCCACAACTGCATGCAGCCGGGCCACTTTAGGGCTCAGTGCCCTCAGGCTGCTGGGGGTGGACAAGAGGCCACGGCGTTAGCTGCAGCAGTAGCACCTCGTGGGGATGGTACAACAGGAGGCCGCGGAAAGGGCCGTGGACAAGGTCGCGGTCGCGACAATGGGCCCGGCCGTGGTAACAAACAGGGCCGTGGGGCGGGTTTCCCCACCCCTGAGTGACGTCAGTGGGGACCACTCAGGGAGAAAATTGGATCACGAGTGTGGGTTCATGTTTTCAGATGAGGATGTTAAACAATTTGATTTTTTGACGAGTTCAAATTTCTCTGTTGTGTTTTCTCCTCTTGTTGAACCGCATTCTACACTTGCTGACCGACATTGTCCACTAAACCTTGGATCTCCGGACGAGATGCATGATCATACATGCTTAGTGGTGGCGACACCGACCACTGTACAGGAGTTATGTGACACAATGATTGAAGCAAATGCCCTCAAAGCAATGAGTTCAGTCACATTTACAATACCTTTAGTTAGCAATTTTGACCCAGTCAAATTTAAAGTCTGGAAGGTGCTAGCTGAATTCACACATGCCCACAAGATGCGGACTTGAGTGGGTGAATCATGGGAGTTGCGACGCCCGTTGTACAAATTCTGTGTTTATCACAAACTCGACTTGCTGTCATCGAGTCTGTTCACTCGAAAGTGGGGGCAACATGACGATGCAGTTCAAATGACACCTAGCTGGTTCTCTTTTGAACGTACTTGCTCAGACTAGAGGGGACGACTCTTTTGTTAGCCTTAGCTTTACCCGACAGGTTGGCTTGAGGTACGAGCCATCGAATGGCGCAGTTGTTGTCGGTGACAACCGTACGGTACCCGTGATTGGTACTTGTAAAGCAAAAAT
>SZWC01005918.1:132718-148034 GCA_023375785.1 Penium margaritaceum
CTCTCGCCCTTTTTTCCTTTTTGAGACAAAGGCATGGAGCACTGGCCCAGATTTTTGTTGTGTATGACCCCGGAAACTTCACAAATTCTTTTCTCCCCATCCGACCGTTGGATCGGCCCAAAACTTCGTCCAAAGACAACTTGCCACCTGATCTTTTACCTGGTGAAGTTGGACTGACGATCGGAGCAGGAATTTGGTATTTTCTCCATGCCTGATCCTGTGGACCTGTGATTGAGCCAGATGGCCCCATTTCCAACGTTGTTGTACCTTGACATTTTGAACTATAAAACAAGTTTTACTTAATGCAATGTGTTTTGAGGACCATTAGGTGACCTATTCTGCATTCATTTACCCGGAGTTCCCTAGTTTTGACCCTTTTTGAGTGAATTATGACATAGAGATGTTACGGGTCTTCCTCGTGGCTCCGAGAAACATGTCCGGTCAATGTCGAACATATTTGACATGTTCATTCAACCCCCCCACTCCCGCCCCCCATCCCCCTCCCCTCCCCTTTTTACCTCCCTCGCAACTCTGAGGTGTACGTGGACATTGTATGACAAGGTGCACGATACTGGGTACACATATCTGGCTCGACTGTGCACTTGTACGTATTCACTCTCACGAGGTCTGCGAACATTCTGTTCTGCTCAAGAAAGGATTTCTTTGACGTATAGTTCGACAACAACATACTTTTGGGGTACTCCATTGTTTCTACCGAGCGACGATACGTTGCCAATTGCATGAGGCATCAGTACTCTTGTAATGCGGAGGTTAGGCCTTTGTTTTTCTCACTGCAATCACTCGGAAACCGCGGAGAATAGACATAGTTGGGACGATCGGAAGCCGTCGGACGGATAGAGCAATATTGTTTCGGTTTTTTTTAATTCTCGTCCATCAAACCCGTAAACATCGCTTTGCTGTGGTCGGTTGTTGGACCTCGCCACCGGCCAGTCGATTACTAATGAGTCTCGGACATCACATAACGTCCGACGCTTGACTTCGGCTATTTGATGAGGTCAACGATAGAAATCCTACAACTCGTGTGTTGATCTTGCTCTTTCAACTGCTGGGATGCTTCGCACTTTCTAGAGCACCAGTGAACATTTTCTTGTCCTTTGCGCGGTACTTGATGTTCATTTTGGCATGCAATAGCCTCGTGCAATACTCAGCCGGGGGGGGGGGGGGTTGGAATTGGATGCCACTCCCCCCTCCCCCGCGCCACCAGAGAAGTGTACAGTGGGAGTGTACACTGCAATAGATGATGGAGAAGTGTGTGAATAAGCGCATGAGAGAACCTGCGTGGAAACACACAAGCTGAAAAAGCACTAAAGAACTGTAGAGCAATGTATGCAGGCTTGGTGTCATGCACCTTTGTATACACTCCCCACGTGAACTCTCCAGGTTAGTCAAGAGACAGGGGGGAAGGGGGGGGGGAGGGGATTGCGAGCAAACAGTCAACAAAGTCTTAAACAGACCACGTTGGGTTTGAGCGGAGACGTTTACTTTGTGCCTCACAGGAATTTTTGGCAGTCCAAAGAAATGACTTTGAGCCAACTGCAAAATGGTGTAGCTAGAAATAGGTATCATCACATTTTGATTTTTAAAGACGTTCATAGGCATTCATATTTTCTGAAAACAACCAATATGGGATTTTGAAAACTGTACATGTGAAATGTCTCCTTTTCAATGGAAATTGGAATACACATGTATGAAAAGGATATTACTAATTGAAGCTTCACAAAGTTCTCATTAGGATTTTCCAAGATACTTCCTTGAAAACAGAGTGATGTTCCACTTATAAGAAGTGCATGGAAAGGTTGAAAATCGTGTGAAGTGGAAGGTTCTCACCACTTTCATAGCCCGATAAAAAAAAGAGGAAATTTCTTTGTATTTTCTTGTGTATTGCTTGTTTCGTTGTACACTGTTTGATGAGTGCACGAATCAGGGGTGATTGGTTCTAAATGTCAATGTTTGCCGCTAGGGATGATCACTCCTTGTTCCTTGAGCTCCTTAAGATAGTCCAGAATGAGTTGCTGCAGATGGGGGAGGATGCAACACACATTCTGTTTAATGGGTTGTGCATCGCCCGTGTTGATGATGTGGTATGCATCCACCTCATCAATGCCAGAGGTTGCTCCCATGAAGGCCTTGGAGTGTTTTTCCAACACTTCTTTTACGTACTCACGTTGGTCAGAGGTCAATTGTGGATCAAGCATGTGCTCAAACGAGGGTGAAGGTGTGTGTTCTGCAGGGATGTTGGTGGGATTTAGGGGAAGAGGATTCTCATCATATTCCTTACATCTTGCACCCATTGTTGATTTGCTCTGCTGCCAACATTGGAGGAGTGTAGCGTTGGTACCAACTTCAGAGTGGGTGGTGTCTATTGTGTTTCTACCAAATGGAGGTTCCAATCCGTGAAGGCCTCCAAACCTCCGTTGTCACTCCCTTGACCCGGGAGCGAAGGGTCTGGCCCACGGGATCTTGTTAGGGGCAGGAGCACATCCCCAGCCAAGGCTTCTAGTGCAAGTCGCGGAGTTGCAACTAGGGTGCCGTTTTGCATAGTAGCATATTCTTAACAAGCGTTTGCCTGGTCAAATGTCTGTAATAGCCACTTTCAAGATGTTCGTGCCGGAGCACACAGTGATGACGGCACAGTCCTTGGACTCGTTCGTGGAGATGAGTCACATGACTCGAAGGCTGAAGATAAGGCTGGCCTGGTGCATTGAGTTCTCGCACTCAAGACTGGAGCCTGTTGTGGGTTCTAGCCTCTCCAGCCAAACATTGAACCTTCCCAACATTCTGCATGGAATAACTCGACGATTTGTGGTCCAATCTCTTGACTATTCTTCTTGGATGTGAAAGGAGGTCTGACCCCGGAAACCTTAGGATGCCTTCTTCTGCCTCATACTGTGTGTGGGTTCTTTGGGAGAACTGCTACAGTTGCCCTGGTGGTGATCCTTACGAGGCCACTGTGTCATCTGCTAGCCGTGCGCTGGTGAACAACCCTCTGTTCAAACACTGAGAGGTCCGGCTTGACCCCAACGTGGCGGTGTGGCCCCACGGTGTGGGATGCACGAGGTGTCGGCAGTGGCAGAAGGCCGACATGCACTCACTACTACGCAAGCTCAACGCACACAGTAGTCACGACCATGGGTGGAAACAAGAAGTTGGTGAAAAAACGTGCTTAGTTGAGTAGCGAGAGCGAGAGTAACAAGAGTATGTGACCAGCGATCTCTTAGCCGCGGTTGACTGGGCCACCCACTCTAAGAGCTTGAAGTGGGGCCCAGCCGCCACCCCGGGGTCAAACCAAAGTGGTTTCTCACACCTCAGAGCGCCTGAGCGTGTGGCCCCGTAGGATCAGCAACCCTGGCAATAACGAGACAGCAAGCACAGCATGCAAAGTACATCAAAATCACAAGCCACACCAACCACAAGCGTATGTGGTGCATGCATCTCTCAAGATGTCTCTCACGTTTCAGCCATCATGTGGCTCATCACCAAATTTTTTGCAGCAGCAAGATATCAACTCCAACAGAGCTGATCATGGTTGAGCCCACTGGTCTTGCACCTGGCAGAGACGCCAGTGATGCACGGCTCCATAGCTTCAGTTCTGCTCAGTCACCAGCAGTGAGGAAATGCGTGGAAGCTTCATAGCGATATTGCCGCTGACTAGGTGTCAGTGCCTGGTCAGACGGTGATGACAGTCACAAGTCGTGTACACAACGGCAAGGGTCTGGCTAGGGGACACAAGGTAAAGTGTCAGAAATGCTTCAATAGCATTTGCAGAGAGAAATGATAAATGAGAGGTCCATGGCATAAGTACCTGCCGCGGCGCACGGCGGGTGTTGCACGCGGCAGTGCAAGGTCTGTTCTAAAACTGGCCCAAAACCACTGTTTTGGCCGTAACTCAGCGTAGACAAGTCAGAACGCTACGCCGTCGGAACCTACACGTGCAAAATCTCAAGCCAGATGCTACAACTGGTCACATGCATCATCCGGCAACAAACGGTGGACACACAATGAAAAGACATGCAAAAGACATGCCCACGACCAGTCCACTGATGAAATCCTACAAGCTGCAAAAAAACTGCAGAAGGTCCCAGACAACATCCAGGACTCTGGGGCGACCGTCGATCAGCTTCAAGCAAGAAGTCCACCACTAGAAGATGCCCTGGTACCACCTGGGTCCGCATCAGGGATCTGCACGAGCATGGACACTGTCGAATGGTCATAGGAAACTGTACAGGTGGACAGGAGCGTCACAAATCACAATACTCCCCCATGATCCGATGGTACGCATGTCCATACTCGTGCAGCACTGAAACGAGTACAACAACGAGTGCAAAGATAGTCGTGACATAGAAACAGACAGACCCCGTAATCAACCACTCTCAGGCAAGGGGCAAAGCTCAACGGAAAAATGGCCATCAGAACAAATGGCCACCAGAAACTTCCCACGCGCCAGTGCCTTTGTCAAGAAGTCAGCACGCTGCATGTCAGTGCCGACCCATATGCCGAAGATCACGTGTCGCTCCACCAGATCACGCCCAAAGTGATACTCAACCGCAATGTGATTTGTGGAAGCATAAAAGATACCAGAGTTCTTTGCAATGGCAAGAGCACTCTGGTTGTCACAACAAAGCACAATGGCTGGCACTGACTGACCCAGCTCAAGGAACAGGCGCTACAGCCACAGCGCCTCAGTAGCCCCTATACCCAGAGCAACATACTCTGCCTCCGACGAGCTATGTGCGATGCAGCCCTGCTTCCCACTGCACTAGGACACAGTGGTACCACCGAGCAGGAACACGTAACCGGTGCGACTGCGTCCATTTGGGCTCTAGGCCCAATCGCTGTCAGTGTAGCCGTCAAGAACCATCGAGCACTGCCGGCGAAAGCAGAGTCCGAGGTATGGTGTGGAAACCACGTACTGCACCACTTGCATTGCCGTCTGGAGGGCTCTAGCACGTGGAGCCTACGAAAGCTGTGGAAGGAGGTTGACGGCAAAAGCGATGTCGGGGCGTGTGGTAGTGGCCAGGTACATCAGAGATCCGATGAGGCGGAGGTACATCGGGGCTGGGGCCAGCTCCCAGCCCCGATGTGGGTCAGCACCTGCGCCTGTGCCGGCCTCTCCAAGGAAGGGGCAAAAGTCCACGACTGTCTTGCGAGGCATGGCGTAAAGGAGTCCACGCATCGCCCGAGCCGGTGTTAGCACCTGCGCACGGTCCGTAACCTGAACTGACTGTGGTAGTAGGGCCAAACCCCCTGTGAAGTGGCTCATACTTGGAAGAGGGTCTCCAAGCAGTCAAAGCCATCCTCGCTGACATATCGTGGGGGCGGTGTCTCGAAGTCCTTAGGTTGCCGTTCCATAGGGAGAGCAACCACAGGATGGGAAAGACGAGGGATGGGGAAGACATCAGGACGAGGAAAGTTGCCGAGATTGGTCTCACGCGAAGATCGGATCTCAGGGAACAGGGAACCGAAACGCGTCTGCAACTGGCAAAGACGCTCCTGAAGTCCGCGAATCTCCCTCTAGGGAGTGTCATCGTCCATGCTTGGCATATCAGGGTCCTCCTCCGAAGGATCAAGAAGTGGCGGGTCCTTTCTTGTCGCTCTCCTCGGTGCAGATGCTGAGTGGTGTGCACAAGATGTGACTCCGCCGACTCCCCTGGAGGTGTGCCGTGGGACGGTGGACTGACTCCGAAGAAAATCAGTGAGCGTGCGGATGGCGTTGGTCTGCTGCTGCTGTAGGCGATGTATCTCATCCTGTTGACTCCGCAGGTCCGCAATGGCCTACGAGCATGGGCTCATGACCCCGGAGGAGGAGGAAGAAGGATCTGGCGGTCCTTTGCCCTTGTCACCGGTCGGAGCCATGTCAGCGCTCAGTACAGAGCTGAACGTAAAAAATGCTCCAAATGAGAGACCGACAGCGTTTCTCGATGAGTTGAAATGTTCAGAAAAATTGAAGTTTTGACCCCAAAATTGCTGACGTCCGTACAGCCGATGATGACATCGGCGTTTTTTATGCTAGCAAAAAAAAAACGCTAGCATTTTCTGCCATCTTTTTCTGCCAGCGTTTTTTTGTGGGAAGGTCACGCAAACTCACGTGACCGGTGGGGGTGACCTCGTCACCCCCTGCTCACGGCCGCGTAGTTTCTGTTGTGCAAAAACTACGCAGCAGCTGCAATGTTGGTGCTACGCTACTGCAATGCTACTGCTGCGCTACTGTAATTCTGCTACTGTGCTGCTGCTGCTTCTGCTGCTACGCTGCAGTCAGTGCAGCAGCTGCAATGCTGCTGCTACTTCCACTGCTGTTGTTATGTTGTTGTTGCTGCTCGCAATTGCAGATGCCGCTACTATTGCGAGCTGCTGCCGCCGCTGTGCGTTGTCAGTGCTCGCAGCTACCGCAAGCTACTGCTGTGAGCTGCTACTCCCTTTTTTTGTGTACAGGCTGGCAGCCAGACACGGCTTCTGCTGCCACCCAGTGGTGCTCCTGCTGTTGCTGATGCTGCTAGAGCTAGTACATGCCGCACCTCACCCGATGTCGTGGTGGGGACTGAGTGATGATGTCGTTGAAAACGGCTGCAAGGAGTCCCAGGATACGACGACGACGGTGACTCTCACTATTGCTGCCGGTGCTACGTCTCTACGGTGCAGGTCAACGAGAGGGATACCGCTGCCCTGATACCATGAGAAAATGCGTGGAAGCTTCGTAGCGATATTGCCGCTGACTAGGCGTCAGTGCCTGGTCAGACGGTGACGACAGTCACAAGTCCTGCACACAACGACAAGGGTCTGGCTAGGGGACACAAGGCAAAGTGTCAGAATGCTTCAGTAGCATTTGCAGAGAGAAATGACAAATAAGAGGTCCATTGCATAAGAACCTGCCACAGTGCACGACGGGTGTCGCACACGGTAGTGCAAGGTCTGTTCTAAAACCGGCCCCAAACCACTGTTTTGGCCGTAACTGAGCGTAGACAAGTCAGAACGCTACGCTGTATGAACCTATACGTGCAAAATCTCAAGTCGGACACTACGACTGGTCACATGCATGCATCCGGCAACAAACAGTGGACACACCATGTAAAGACATGCGAATCGGGCCCACGGCCAGTCCACCGATAAAATCCTACAAGCTGCAGAAAAACTGCAGAAGGTCCCAGAGAGCATCCAGGAATCTGGGACGACCGTCGATCAGCTCCGAGCAGGTAGTCCACCACCAGAAGACGCCCCGGTGCCACCTAGGTCCGCATCAGGGATCTGCACGAGAATGGACACGTCCGAGTGGTCATAGTAAACTGTACAAGTTGACAGGAACGTCACATATCACAACAGAGCTGAGCATGGTCGAGCCCGCTGGTCTTTGTTGGTTTGTGAATCACAGACGTGTCGTGACCTCTGGCCTCGCTGCACATCCACCTCACTGATGCAGGTGACTAATGCTGGAGTGATAGTGGCGCCGGCACCACAGCATCCCTCGTGGTGACACGTGCACAAGAGACGGGGTCATGACAATTACCATGATGGCTCATGACAGAAATACTTCATAGACACGTGTTTCTCGTTGCATTAACACTAGGTTTCCTAGTGCCACTGTTTTGGTGGGGGGGGGGAGGTGAGCACCCGGGTTCATGACACGTAGGTTGTCTCGGCGGAATCCTGTCTCTTGCATGCTCACAGGATAAATCGCCAGCAGGGTCGAGGTCGAGATCGAGGCTCCTCTGTGCCGCCTAGTGCGAGCGAGGAGGAGCTCGCTGCCCCTCGCTCGTCACCATCTCTCCCGCCCGCTAGCAGGGCTGCTACTTTTGACTCGTTCTTTGCAACTCTCACACTCCTATGGAACTACACACATGGTGCTCAACCTATCTTGGTTCCCACCCCATTGCTCCATTCTCTCCTCACACCATAGCTTACCATCCACTGGTATCAGAGCAGTGTAAGGAGCGAATGCATCACGCGCGACATCGCGCGCGAGATCTTGTTGGCGCGTGACACTTCGCCGTCGTCGCCACCGCTTCCGCCATCTCTGCCATTCTCTAGCGGTCCTACACGCTCTTAGGGAGAAGTCTTTGCCACCCTAGCCCTCGGCCTCCATTCTTGGCGGTCGGCTGTAGCAACGTGCAAAAAACTGCGGATTAGGGTTTTTTCCCCTTCCGAGATCTCCTTCCCGCACGTCACTCGCAGCCATAACAGCTGCGATCTACACAGCTCCCACCGCAACCCCGCTGGTGCATCTACTTGCTAGCAGCATTTGCGGCAGTCTCCTTTTGTAGCCCGCAGCAGCACACACACCAGTAGTAGTAGCATTGTAGGCAGCAGCGCTGGCAGCCCCGTCAGCCGCAGCAGCAGCAGTATTGTCCGCAATACCAGTGTTGGCAGCTGCCTCAGCTGAAGCAGCAGCAGCATCCGGAGTAGTGGCAGTGGCATTGCTGTTAGCAGCAGCATTGCAGCCGCCTCAGCCGCAGCAGCAGCAGCATTGGCAACTGCAGCAGCAGTAGCATTGGCAGCCGCAGCAGCCTATGAAGCAGCAGCATCGAGAGCAGCACTAGCAGTATTGTTAGAGGCTGCGCTGGTAGCTCTGTCAGCCACAGCAGCAATAGCATTGGCAGCCGCATTAGCCGCAGCAGCAGCAACATTGGGAGCAACAACAGTAGCATTATTAGCGATAGTGCTGGCAGCCCCGTCAGCCGTAGTAGTAGCAGTATTGTCCGCAGCAGCAGTGTTGGCGGCTGTCTCAGCCGCAGCAGCACTAGCACGCGGAGCAACGGCAGCGGCATTGTTGTCAGCATGAGCATTGCAGCTGCATCAACCGCAGCAACAGCAGCATTGGCAGCCGCATTAGGCATAACAGCAGCAGCATCGGGAGCAGCAGCAGTAGCATTGTTAGTAGCCGCAGCAGCAGCGTGTCGTTCTCGCAACATCGCTGGCAGCCACACCAGCCAGATCGGCAGCAAAGTGCACCGCTTCGGTGGTGCTGCCTCCACCACGCTGGCTCTTCATGATGCTCACTGCGCGCTTCCTCCTAGTGGTTAGTACGAAGGAGGGCCGCCGCATCGTCACGCAAGACGTCGCAGAGGCATGAGTAGCGACCAAGCATCTACGTCTACGGCAGCGTCGTCTACTCGGACTGCTCGCCACAGACCGGTAAGCGTCTCCCCACCTCTTTCTCCTGGGGGAGTCTGCAGCTACAGGTCTCTCCCACTCTCTATGCTGCCTTTACCGAGGACGTTGTTGGCGTTGTGACCGCGCTCACTCGAACGACAGCCGCAGTTATAGACGTAGCTGCAGCAGCCACCGCTACGTTTGCCACTGCCGCTAGAGCCTCTCGTGCACCTGCCTTGACCTCAAAAGGATGTGCAACAGAGGCGTACACAGAAGCTGTGGTTGTTGTCGTTCTCATTGCTGCAACAGCCGCTGACATAGGGACGCAGATTTTTGCCGCAGCGTCCGCCATTGCATCTGCGACAGCTTCATTTGCATTTGCAATAGCGACGGCTGTAGCTTCCATCCGCACCTCGATGGCCGCCGTTGTCACTGCAGCAGCACCTACTCCATCTGCCGCCTCTAGCTTGGTCATTGCGTCGGTCTCCATTGCTGCAGTCATCACCACCCTCAGTGCCGCCTTTGTCACTAGAGCACTTGCTCTGGTGGTGCCAGTCGCCTCCACTGTTGCCATTCTCTCCGCTGCCTCCGTTGCTGCGGTTCCACCGCTCTTAGCCTTCCTACGCAGTCCGTCCCCTGTCACTGCATGACTCTATATCCTACATGCTTTGTCCCCTGCTGCCTTCTCTTGCCTTCTCTGCGGTGGCTTGTTCTGTCTGACTCGGGGTAGGCTAACCTGTAGTGTTCAGCTACTTTGCCTCAGGCACCCCCACTTTTCCCACGCCCACTGGGACTGGGGAAACTCTGCCCAAAACTGTCGGGCAGAGCCCTCACATCGTCACCATGCCTAGTGACGACGAGTCAGACATCGCTACCCTTCAGAGTCAGCTGACTCTCGCCCGCGAGGCTCAGCAGGAAGCTGAAGATCGCCTTAAGTTAGCAGAGGACAATCATGCCGCCTTCGCTGATGAAGTCGTCGCTATCGTCTTGTGTCGCCTCCCTGCCATGTCTGCAGTCCCGCCCGCCGCTAGCACCGCCTGTAGCACTTCTGCCTCCAGCACTTCTGTCGCTGCTCAGACCAGTCACCCCACTACAGCTACTCCTTCGCCTGTGCCTCGCCATCATGACTTCTTCTCGCAGCCGCCCTCCCTCTCCTCTGGACTCGCCTTCACCTCCTGGGAAGTGCGCTTTACCGCGTGGGCTCAAAGGGAGCAGCTGTGGGATTACTACTCCCCAGCTGTTGCTCCCTTCATTCCCCTTGCAACAGAATCTGCTCATGCTATGCGCGCCCTCATCGCTGCCGCCCCTGAGTCGCTCATTGATGATGTCGGCACGTTCGATGCTGACCCCGCTGTCTAGCGTCTGGCCGATCCTGTCGGCGCACATGCCATGCTACGTCGTCGCACCACTGTCATTGGCCAAGCCGCTCAGAGCGCTCTGACAGTCCAGTTCAACATGCTTCTCATGCATAGTGACGAGACCGCTGATGCATACTGGTCTCGCGGTCTCAAGCTCCTTCGCAAGCTTGGCAAAGCTGTGCCCGGCCAGCCCTCTGCCGTCCTCACAATGGTTAACGGCCTCATCCCAGAGTTGTCCGACCTCCTTCGCGACGTCAAAACTGACGAGCTACAGCAACTTGCCTCACAACCTGTTCCCCCAAATTCGCCGCCCGGGGTAGGGGCTCTCTGGGATTTCACCTCCGAGCGCCTTGCTACCTGGTGGACTAGCCTTCAAAACAAGCGCCTCCACCGTTCCGCTTTCATAGGTGTTGCTGCAGTTGCCACCGCTGCTGCACCCTCTTCTTCCTCTGCTCCTTCCTTCTCTTCTTCGCCTGCCCAGCCCCCTCCTGCTTCTGCCCTTGCCTCCCAGGGACGTGGGAAGGGCAAGGGGAAGGACAAGGGTAGCACTTCTTCCTCCCGGACTCCCGGTGCCGTCGTGTGCTAGAACTGCGGCTCCTCCGAGCATTCCGCCCGTTCCTGTCCCGCCCCTCCGGACGATCTTCGTCTTGCTTGGGCCATGCGCGCACACTGGGCTCGCACTTATGGCTCCTCCTTCACACTGTCACCCTAGGCTCTCCAGCCTCTTGGCGTCCACCTTCCACCACCTCTGCCCACGCCCACTCCACCACTAGCATGCCGTCCGTTCTACCTCCTGGTCCCTACCCCTGGGGCTGGCCTCCTCCATCCGGTGCACCCACTTATGCGGGTCCTCCCTCCTCCTCCTACACACCGCCGCCGTGGTTCCCTTCTTCCTCGAGCGTGTCTACTCTGGCCCCGCCGGCGTCGGTGGACGGTGACCGTGGTGATCGCGAGCGCCAGCTGGAGCAGTCCCTTCTTCAGCTTCTACGCCTTTGCGATCAGGGAGGTGAGGGTGTTGCATCGACGGCCAGAGGTCTCGCGTGTCAGACTAACATTGTCCTTCGTGGGGATCCCCCCGGTCACGTTCTGGGCTCGTTGCATGTGTCCGTTCCGTGGATTGAGCATTGGCAGTCTGTTGTCCTTCCTTGTTGTCTCTCCCTCTGTGAGTCACGTGTCTCCTCCAGGTCCTCTGTTGGACCTGTCGCCACCTTTGGTGTTATGCCCTCTGTCCGTGTCTCCAGTGGTTTTTGGGTCCTCGATTTTGGGGCCATGCACCACATGACGTCTGTTCGTTCCTCGTTCATCTCGTTGGGCCCTGTCGGGTCTGTCCGCTTCGTCCGCAATGGGTCCGGTCAGTTGCTCCCTGTTCAGGATGTTGGCGTCGTCCGTTTCGTCGGTCCCAGTGGTGCACTGTACTTGCCAGACATTCTGTACGCGCCTTCTCTCTAGCTCAGCTTCCTGTCTGTGTCATCCCTCGACGACCAAGGTATGGATTTTACTGCCAGCCGGGGTCTTGGCACTGTTTCTCTGCGTCCCTCTGGCTGTCCCGTCTTACGTGGCATTCAGTGCGGACGGCTTTATCGTGTTCCCTTGCATGCCTCTTCCTCTTCCTCCATGCCAGGGTCTACGCTTGCTCATGTTGCACCATCCCTCTCTCCTGACCTTGTCCGTCTCTTGCATCGCCGCCTTGGTCATGTTCATTCTGATGTCGTTCACAGTATGCTTCGCCTTCAGCCTGCTGTTGGCCTCTTTCCGTCTGACTTCCCTGCCCCTTGTCCTGCTGACTGTCACGATTGTGCACAAGGCAAGATGTATCGCTCCCCTTTCTCTCCGTCTGACTCTAAGTCTTCCCACCCGCTTGATCGTGTCCATGCGGATGTCATGGAGCCTTTGCCCCATGACCTCCTGGGCAATGTCGGTTGGTACGTGTTATGTCCCAATCATGATTTCTCCCGGTTTTGCTGGGTGTTCGCCCTGCGTCAGAAAAGCGACGTCTGCTCCGTCCTTGAGTCCTGGCTGGTACAGGCTGAACGCGCGTGTCAGCGGTCGTTGTGAATCTTTCGCAGCGACCGTGGTGGCGAGTTCCTTGGTCCGACCGCCCGCCTCCTTCAGTCCCGCGGGGTTTGTCTGGAGACCTCTGCTCCTTACACACCCCAGCAAAATGGAGTCTCGGAACGTTGGAATCGTACATTGGCTGACGGCGTCCGCACTCTCTTGTCCGAGTCCGGGTTACCCCCGCTGTTTTCCTTTGAGGCAATGAGCTGCATGACGTGGGTCTGGAACCGCGTCCCCCACGGTCCCCTTCTCCGCACAGTCACCCCCTTTGAACGCTGGTCCGGCACTCGCGCTGACCTGCGCCTCGCTCGGGTCTGGGGCAGCATTGCTTCCGTTTGGCTCCCCGAGGACTTGCGTGACGGCAAATTGTCTCCTCGTGGCCGCCTGTGCCCCTTTCTGGGTGTGTCTGCCCAGTCTAAGGCCTGGCGGTTCTGGGATCCCGTCCGTCAGCGCGTCATCGAATCCCGCGATGCCTTGTTCTTCGAGTCTGTCTTCCTTCGTGACCTCAGTCGCTTGCCCCCTGCATCCTCTCTCCTGCCTCTCTCTCGGCTGGGGGGGGGGTAGTCAGTACTGCCATCCCTTCAGTCCCTGCTGCTGCACCGCAGCTCTCACCTTCGTTGCAGTCTTCTTGGTCTGGTCCAGCACCCAGCTCACTGCCCTCGTCGTCCGGTCATGCGCCCACTTCCTCCCCGTCCTCCAATAGCTCCTCTGCAACCCCGTTTTCTCTTGTCTCGGACGCTGTCCAGTCAGCTGCGGTCCCCTCACCTGTTCCTCCGTCCAGTCCGGTCACGCCTCCGGTGGCCGCCTCACCTGTCTCTTCCCTTCCCCATGCGGTTGGTCCATCTCCGCCACTGACCACCACTGGTCCTGCTCCGGTCTCCCCTTTTGTCCGAGGCGGGCGCCTTCGTGCACTCCCTCAATGCTCTGGCCCTACGGTCTCAGCACGCCCCCCACACTCTTCGACTGGGCTGTCGCCTGTCCTCCCTACGGGCATGGATGCCCTTGGCTTGGCCACAGGGGTTGTCCACCCCAGCTCTGCCCTTGGCTATGCGCTCCTTGCCTCAGAGCATGCACACGCATTGGAGGTGGCTGTTTCGAGTATCATTGCAGAGTGTCACGCTGCGTCAGCCACCACAGCTCTACCACCTGAGCCAACCACGATGCGTCAAGCACATTCTTCCACTGACGCCCAACAGTGGGAGGCGGCCATGCGTGATGAGCTGAATGCTCTGGATGATCACGCGGTCTATGAGTTAGTTGACTTGCTGCCTGGTCGCAAGGCCATTGACACTCGTTGGGTCTTCCGACGGAAGTATAAACCCAATGGTGCTCTGGACAAGTACAAGGTGAGGCTCACGGCGAAGGGGTTCTCCCAGGTCCCAGGCATCGGCTTCGATGAAACGTTTGCACCGGTCGGACGGTACACCACAGCCAGAGCGCTGCTGAGTCTCGTGGCTCACCATGACTGGGAGCTTGAACAGATGGATGTGAACAATGCATTCCTGCATGGACAGCTAGATGAGGAGATCTACATGGTTCAGCCTCCAGGCTTCTCCGATGGCACCGACAGAGTCTGGCGACTGCGAAGGCCCTCTACGGCCTGAAGCATTCGCCTCAGTGCTGGAACCAGGAGATCACGTCCACCCTCGAGAGAGGAGGGTACCGACGCAATACGGTGGACCCTTCGCTCTTTGTGACTCCACCATCTGTGCCGTTCGTGGCTGTCCTAGTCTATGTGGACGACCTGCTGATAGCTTCGCCTAGCCAGGATGCTGTCAGGTCAGTGAAGAGCCTCTTGCAGTCCACGTACAAGATGAAGGACCTCGGTCCTCCTCGTGTCTTCTTGGGCATGGAGCTTGAGCGTGACCGGTCGCGTCGCACCCTTCATGTGCACCAGGCTGCGTACGTTCGTAGCCTGGGGGAGCCCTTTGCTTCCCTGCTTGAGTCCACCCCCACAGCGTCGACGCCTATGACGCCAGCTGGGCAGAGGTTGCTGAAGACACTAGACGTGTCTAAGCTGGGGGAGGCAGTCGACGTGACGGACTATCTCCGCGTCATCGGGTCACTCATGTACCTGGCAACAACGACCAAAGCGGATGTCGCCTTCTCTGTGAACTTCTTGGCCGAGTTCTCTCAGTGCCCTAGAGCACGACACCTCAAGGCTGCACTGTGCGTCGTCAGGTACGCTCTCTCTACTGCCCGGACCGGTCTGTGCTACCGGGCACAGCCGTCGGTTGTAGTCGATGGCTACACAGACAGTGACTGGGCCCATGACACAGATGTTCGCAGCCGTACAGGCTACATCTTTCTGGTCGAAGGGACCGCTGTGTCGTGGAAATGTGGCAAACAAAGTTGTGTGGCACGCAGTTCGAGTGAGGCTGAGTATGTTGCTCTTGGCACCGGCACGTGTGAGAGTGTGTGGCTGTGCCGCTTGTTTCAGCAACTGCGCGTCCCTATCCGGTGCATCACGTTGCGCTGTGACAACCAGAGTACCAAAGCAATTGCAGAACATGATGGCATGCATCACACACGCACGAAGCACATCAATGTTGAGCATCATTTTGTGCGTGAGCGCATTGCTGCAGGTGATGTCCGAATCGTTTGGGTCGACTCATGACAACAGAGAGCGGACTTTTTGACGAAGGCACTCAACAGCAATGTCTTCAAGGCAGCTGTGCATGCAGTGGGACTGTTGTGTCTTCGTGGCGACCCTGGATGAGTGGTTGTTGTGTGCATGTGTACAGTCGTTAGTCACATCTTGTGACACATGTGGTGCCCGTGAGCTTGTGCTTGTGTGCGTC
>SZWC01005919.1:3574-15540 GCA_023375785.1 Penium margaritaceum
GGGGGGGGGGGGGCTACACATTCTTTCAGCAGAGAAACCCACTTGGACAGATCTGCCTTGGCCTTCTGATCCTCAGCCACGCGCCGCTCCAACGCCGCCTTCTCCTTCTCCAGCCGAACCACCTTCGCCGCTGCCTCCGCCATCTCCTCCACCCCATCCACCACCCTCCTCCCGCCACCGTCGCCCTCCGCAGCCTCCTCCCTCAGCTGCCTCACCTCCTTCTCCGCTCCCTCCAGCTCCTTCTTGAGCCGCTCCACCTCGCCCCTCAGCCCCGCCCTCTCTTCTTCCGCCGCAGCCTTCGCAGCCCTGAGCTCCACCACCTCACTCTCCAAACCCTCCCGCACTCTCACCGCCTCTCCCATCTTTGCCGCCAGATTGCCCTCTGCCGCCGCCCGCACTTGCTCCAGGTTCACCTCCACTGCCGCATGTCTCTCCCTCAGGGCCGCCAGCTCCCCCTCCAGCCTGCCCTTCTCCTCCCTCAGCCCCGCAACCTCCGCTGCAGCCGCCGACTCTGCCGCCACCACGACCCGCGCCTCCGCCTCCAGCGCCGACCGCGCCTTCTCAAGCACCCTCACCTGCCCTTCCGCCGCCTCCTTTGCCTCCCTCACCGCCCGGAGCTCCCCCTCCACCGCGCTCCTCCTCTCCCTCAGCTCCCCAACCTCCGCTTCCAGCTCCCTCTTCACACCCCGAAGCTCCCCCGCGGCATCCTCCAACTCCCCCTTCTCCGCCCGCAGCCGCACCAGCTCCTCCCGCACGCCCGCCAGCTCCGCCTCCGCCACGGCGCGCGCTGACTCCGCTCCCCGAATGCCGTCCTCCGCAACCGCCTTCGCCTCCGCCAGGCCCCTCACATCCGCCTCCGCGCTGTCGCGTGCTGCAGCTGCGCGAGACGTTACGTCTGCCAGGTCCTTTTCCGCTGCAGTCTTGGCGCCCAGCAGCGCCTCCACCTCCCCGGCCAACACCCCTCTCCGAGCCTCCAGAGCTCCCACCTCTCCCTCCAGCCCTTCCCGCGCCTCCTGAAGCTTCTTGGTCTCTTCCTGCACTGCCTTCTTGGCGGCCTCGAGCTCCGCCACCTGCTTCTCCGCGTCCGCCCTCGCCGCTCCCGCCGCCGCAGCCTCCGCGGCCGCCGCAGCGTCCGCCGCGGCCTTGGCTTCACCCAACGCACTCACCTGCTCCTCCAGCGCCTCGCTTGCTTCCCTCAACTCCGCCCTCCTCCCCTCCACCTCCACCTTGGACCGCCTGAGCTCCTCAACCTCCTCCTCCAACCCTCCCTTGGTCTCGCGAAGGATCCGCGCATCTTCCTCCAGGTCGGCCTTTGATGCCCGGAGCTGCGCCACTTCTTCTTCCAGCTTGCTTCTGACGGCACTCAGGACGTCATCCCCTTCCCTCAAAGCCCCCTGGTTCCCTTTCCGGGCTTCCGAGGGAGGGTCGTGGTGGCCCAGTCCATTGGTAGCTGGAGATGACTCCATATCTGCACCCACTGCTGCTGCCTCGCCGTTACCTGCGTCTGCATGCATTGTCCGCAAGGCACCGCCGGCAACACCAGCAAAACTGTCGGCGGCTGCTGGTGCAGCAGTGTCCGTCTCCCCTACAGCGACCCCGTTCGATCCTGCTGCACCGTTTGCCGCCGCTGCGCCGTTCACTACTGCAGAAGCGGCGGCGTCGCCCTGGCCTGACTCCACCGGTGCTTGCTGCTGCTGAGCCTCACTGGGCTGATTCATGACCGCAGCAGGCTTGCTGGAAGCAGCAGCGCCAGGAGCAGCAGCAACGCCAGAGGCAGAGGCAGTCGCTGAATTGGGTCGTGGGACAGAGGCTGCCTCGACAGAACCGTTGGCGGCGTTGGCAGCTGAGGTCGCAGGACCAGAACTGGCACGTGGTTGCTGCTGCTGCTGTTGCTGCTTGCCGGACCCCTTTTTACGCCCCATCGCTAGCCAATTTGCCGAGACGAACGGGGCGGGGGAGAGGGTGCTCCGGGAAGAGTGGGGGAAAGTGGGGGTGACGAGGAGGAAGCCCGGATTGGTTGTGAAGCTGCAAAGAGGTGGCGTCGGGCGGCACGTTCAGCAGCAGAGTGGGGAGAGAGGTGGATCGCTTTACTTAGGGGAACACTTGGATTGGTAGTGAAGCGTGTATGGAGCGACTTCGCGCAACGCCATGCGTCCGCCGGTTGCGACGCTCAGCTGAAGTTGATGCGCAGCTGCGGGCATGTCCGTTGGCCCGGCCGACGGATGCCACGCGCCAACGCCGCGTGAGCTGAGGAAGGCGTGGCGGCAGCCGCTGCGTGAACCGAAGGGGAAGGGGAGGGGGAAGATGGTAGTGGTGCGTGGCAAGGAGACGGGATGGTGGACATTGATCGGAGGGCAGGGCACCGGCGTCAAAGGCAGGGAGGAAAGTGTCCACAGCCGGACAAGCAAGCAGAGGGCCATGGATGAAGGCATGGACGACGCGTGCTTCGCGCTGTAGGCAACCAAACACATGCCTTGCCGCGTGATGTGTCCATTCGTCCTATCGCTCATTAATCGCTGTCCTACTAGGTTGTCAAACAAATTTGTCCGCGTTGTCCGAATAGTTCATTCTGAAAACACACTTTCTTACACAGTTCGGTGCGGGACCGGCAGGGGCGATGCAGTAGTATTGCACTAGCGGTACGGCCCCGGATCCAGCTCCAGAGGCACCTTTTTTTGGGTCAATTACTTCCTTAGAGACGAGTGCGAAACTTTATTGTCTTAGGTGATTCACCTCAGAAATTATTAGCAATACTGGTTCCTGACAAAACTTATTTGCAGTAAGTAGCCCCGGTCTTCCCGGGGTCGCTCCGATCTTTTTAACCGACCAATTTGAAATCGTTCTTCTGACATCGAACTTAGACAAAAGATCTTTCCTAGTCCGAACATATTATACAGGAGAATTATATGTCTAAATCATGCGACAAAAACTTTTTGCAGGCACCATACCTCAATCTAGGTCTATCGAATAAGACATTTTGCCTCATCAGAAGAAACGAATCACGCATCAACTTCAGTGGTAAATAAAAAATTAAACAAATTCAAAAAAGAAAAATATTTCTCATTTAATTATAATTCTAAAGGAAGTTAAAATGATTTTTTAGCTTGAATGATAGTGTATAAAGAATCAAATAAAATCATAATAAAAAAATTTCACTCTTATTCTACGGATAAAAAGTATTGGAAAAATCGTGAAATTAACATTCACTTAAAATAAATTTGTTGCGCGTTCATTAAAGTCAAAAAATAATGAAATGGTGAATTAATTAACAAAATTATATCTTTTCATGTTTTAAAGAGTAATATTTCTCTTTTAACTTTGTTTTCAACATAGAGGCAGTTCAAAGTTTTTTTTCATGTTTAAGAAGACATGAAAAGAAAGAAATAATGCAAAACATTATCTTAAGGATAGAATTCTTAAGATGTTTCATAAAAATACCGATTTTATGGTTATGGATTCTAGATGAATGATGAAATTTAAATATTCTAGAAATCTTTATTTGTATTTAATTCCTTTTCAAAAAAAATTCAACCCATGTGAAAACTTTTGTAAGGATGGTTTAAGAATTTTAATATCCCCAAATATGTGGTGGTATTTAAATTTACGTTGTTAAGACCAAATGTAATGTTCTTCATGAAAAAATGTAAAATTCGAACATCAAATTATGAGAGGCTTTTGGAATTAATTAATTGTAAGTTTTCATATCATTAATTAATTTAAAAATCCTCTTCAAACAAGATGTTTTAGTATGAATCTTTCCATGAATGACATTTTGTAGGGTCTTGAAAACTTTAAATAGAATTAAATTACATGTTTGTGGATATTAAAATTATTAAACCATCCTCATAATAGTTTTCAGTTGGGTTTAAAATTTCCTCAAAGGAATGAAATATAAAAGAAAATTAATAAATGATTTCAATTTCATCATTTATACGGAATTCATAACCATAAAACTATTCTTTTTATGAGAAATCACAAACTTTCTATCATTAATATAAATTTTTGCATTATTTCTTCCTTATGTTTTTGTCAACATGAAGAAAATCTTTGAAATTCCTCCATATTGAAAACAAATTTGAAACAGAAATTTTAATTTTTACAACATGAACAAATAGAATTGTGTCCATTAATTTACTATTTCATAATTCTTAAATTTTATGAGGGCGCAATTTTTTATTTTTAAGTTGCATGTCATATCATGTTCATTAAAGTAATATTTATTATTAGATATTCAATAAAAAATTTCGTTTTATTTTTATTTGATTCTTCATACATTATCGTTCAAGCTACAAAATCATTGAAACTTCTAATAGACTCATAATGAAATGAAACATATCATTCTTTTTCTATTTTTTATTTTATATTTATCAGTTAAGTTGAGGCGTGATTCGTTCTTTTTCTGATGAGGCAACATTTCTTATTATATAGACCTAGATTGAGGTATGGTGTCTGTGCAAAAAGGTTTTGTCGCATGATTCTGACATATAGTTCTTCCCTAGAACATGTTTGGACTAAGAAAAATCTTCTGTGGAAGTTCGCGGCCAGAAGGTTGATTTCAAATTGGCCAGTGAAAAAAATTGGAGCGGCCCCGCGGAGACTGGGGCTACTAACCGCAAATAAGTTTTGTCAAGAACTAGTATTGTAAATAAGTTGCCAGTCGAATCACCTAAGACAATAAAGTTTCGCACTCGTAGCTAACGAAGCAATTGTCCCCCTTTTTTTTGGGTCACTTGCTTCGTTATTGTCTTAAGTGATTGGACTTGCAACTTATTAACACCACCTGTCCGATGACCAAACTAATATGTGATACGCAGCCCCAATCTTCGCGCGCTTACTCCTCAGGAAGTCGGCGACGGCTTACAAATCTTCATTGTGACCTCGAACCAGAAAATTAGTTCTTTCCAAGACTGAGGAAGTTTGAATAAACTCATATGTCTAGAATATGCTACAGACACAATTTAGAAGGGAAATTGGGCCTACTCGGGTTCGAATTGAAACAATTGTTTTATTATTTGAAACTAAGTCATTTGAGATTTCTTAAAATATGTTATCCACAATATTCTCAAATTCTGAGAAATAAGTGGAATATAAATTTACAAGAAATAAAATAATCATTTAAAATAGTTTCATCTAAATTATATTTTAAATTCTTTATTTAATTTGATGCAATTGTTAAAAAAATATATTTATTAAAAAATTATGTATAATAGAACTAATAAATGATACTATATTATAATTTTCAATCTATCTATATTTAAATATATATATATTTATATTTAAATATTGTAATTAATTTTTTATTTTACGTTTTTTAATCATTTTGAATCAGTGGCATTAAATAATTTGTTTCTTCAACCTTCCATATAAAAGATATTTGTGTGAATATAACGCTTTTAAGAGTTAACTGTCTGTATAAACTATTTCATGAATGTGATTAAACTATTCATCCAAATTTTCTACCCTTAATTTTTGCATTTATACCCGTAACCACAAACATTTCATCATGAAGAAATTTTTTTGGTTACCCCCTTATTTTTCAAGGCACATGAACATTAACATGGAAAACATTATATCTTCAATCAAGATTAAAAGGATTACATAAGAATTTATTATTTTATTCTCATAAAGTTTCAGTTTCTTCTGAAGTTATTCCTCTTGTAAATTTTCTCATTCCTAAAGAAATATTACTTCAGTTCGAGTCTGAGATCTTGATCTTTTTGTTACATGTAAAATTATTGGAAATGTTGAATTTTAAAGCTTCATATGTGAATATTCTTTCATTTTTATGGTAAAACTTCAAATCAGTTATACTTCTTAAATGAATCAATATTTTCATTAAAACAAATGAGGAACAACAAAAACTACTAAACAAATGTTTATTGTGATGAGTTTGACACTAGCATTGATAAACTTACAATAGGCTTGGTCTTTCCTAGAAAATGTTTGGGTGAATGACTTCACCAGTGATGAGTTTTACTTTTTATTGTCTTAGGTGATTCAACTTACACGTTATTAATGTGACTTGTTTGGACACAAAACGTTTTTTAATATATAAAATGGATCTAATGTTTTAAATAAATGAATTTTGATACATCTTTGGTCATGAAAAGGATAGTTACATTATAATATGAGGTTCAAATTATCGTTTCAATTCTTCATTATTTGTACTATTATTTTCTTCAATGCATAAAAAGTTTAGGTTATGTGTTTAGTATAAAAAATGTATTGAAATATTTTATTTAGAGTTTGATAACATTGTTACACAGGTTTTTCAGTATTTTCTTCTTTTTAAATAAGTGTTTTAATCAAAAAGTTATGAAAATAATGTTTATATTGAAGAAATGAAGTATAAATGATTTTGAATCATCTTCTTCTTCATTATATCTTTGGGTAAAATTTAAAACAGTCATCGAATCTATAAGTTTAACTTTGACCTAGATTACGCTGAAGTTGTCTTCTAAAATGTTTCCGTAGCGTATTTTTGACATATTCGTTTATGCAAACATCCTCAAAACACGAAAGAGCTTATCTACTGGTTCGAACCCACAATGAAGGCTCGAAAACTTTCGGTAATAGAGTGAAGAGGAAGAGCGCGAAAATCGGGGCTACGTATTGTAAATAAGTTTTATCACCGGTCAGGTACTTTGGATAAGTTTCGAGTTGAATCACCTAAGACAGTAAAATGTACAACCATACGCTAACGAAGCAATTGACCCCTTTTTTTCTTGGTCTCTTTCCTTGTTCCCCACGATGGTCCGGGCAGAAGGCTGCGGTGGCACACCGAGGGCTGCTCGCCGCAGTAGGGGCCGCGGTGAAAGCGACCCAACCTGCGGTGAGTGTAATGGTCCCGCCCTGTCCGCCCCGAATCCCGTCAAAACCTTTTGCAAACCTTCGGACGCGGTTTGCATCGCAAACCACAAGCTGGACTTTATGCCGGCCGAGGTGTAAAACCTTCTCATGAGAAGGCAGAACAACGCAAAACCTCCGTCATTCTCAAGGTTTATGACAGCCCCTAGGACAGGGGGAATAGTCAACACTATCTGCTGTCTCAGTAGCCGCATGGCAACGGCTTGACGAAGTCAATGTAGGGCCTCTTTGGGTTACTACACAGCCATTGAACCCTTAAGTGCACTGAGGATTGGCCACTAAAGGACAGCTTTAACGGTCTGTTCTTGTACCTCCGAAATTCGGAATCTGTGTAGGAATTCGATTCGGATTACGCGCTGGTGCATTTCACGCTGTTCACTTCCACAACAGATTCCTTCTCGGATGAAGCTTGGCGGAAAGGCCTAAACGTACCACATTAGCTTAGCCATACGCTCACTTTCCATCCTGCAATGACAGAAATACAGATTCAGCTGAATACCCAAAAACAATTACTTGTTTCTTGCTCAGCCAGCAAACCAGACGTGATCCTTTGGATTCTACCTAACCTGAACAGATTTTGACAGGTTCTGTTGCTACAAGTCAACTTTGCAAAGCATTTCAAAGTAGGGCCCGCACAAAAACACTGTGTCCACTTGTGTATAGTTTACTTGTATCGTAAAGTGTACGCTCGCGCTACATGACGTGTCAACAAATAATTCTCCTGTGAACTGTTGTGATCACTGGAAATGATGACCGTGGTCCTCGGATTTTGAAATTTTGCTTGAATCCATCAATTAGCTTTTGAATCCGCATTTTCACACGGATTCCTACTCGGATTCCGAATTTCGGAGGTGGAAGAACTCACCCTTACACTAACTCTACAAGGAACGAGGTCGGCTCCAAAGCAATCAACACGCCAGTGAGTCAACATGGTTGAACACCGTCCTTCGTTTTGGTTGATAGATAGATAGATAGATTATTATGTTTATCGTCGCTACCCCTCCACGGGGAATGGACGGTGGCACAGAGCCACACATGACAGTGAGAGTTAGAGGGGACATACACGCACGACAACCATGAAGAGGGGCATGCATGTGCCCACAGTCAAATGTAAGGAAGCATGCAAAGGTCAAAGCAAGCGATGTCCTAGCGAGGTCCTGAAGGGGGGGAGGGACAGTGCACACGAGGTCAATATGGGTGACATGCCAATGGTGGCCAAAGAGGCCTAGTAACGGCATATCACAAGTGCCGAGCTCAGCTGCGCGGCGGCCAGAGGGCTGCTGCATGCTGCGAGCTCGCTCCATATGATTCCACCATTTGATTGATTAGCGGCTGTCAACCTGGGCTGCGGATGCTGAGGATGTGGCGTTGGCGCAGGGGAGGAGGAGCACGGGGTCGATGCGGGTAGCCCAGTGTCTGCTGCAGACTGGGGCTGTTGTGGTAGCTGTAGTAGACTTGGAGCATACCTGCCACACACGACGCCAAGCAAGCCTGGTCCTCGAAGGAGAGGAATTCTTTTAGCGAGAAGCACCGCAAATCGGCTGGGAACAGACAGGGAAACCTATGAAGTCCCCCGTAACGAATCACTACGATCCTGACCTCAACTCCGAACGTATCCGAACACACCCTTCATAATTGTTGAGCCTCAAATGAATGATGTCACGCAGCACGGATTCCAAATCAAAGAGTTGCCCAAAGGGCGCAGTGACTATCTACCCCTACTTTCGCACAATAAGCCCCATCCACCCCTCTGTCGGAACAATAAACCCCATCCGCCCCTCCGTCGGAACGATAAGCTTCATCCGTCCCTCCGTCAGAGCGATAAGCCTGACTCGCCCCTTCTGCAAGGACGCAAAGATACAGTCATAGAAAATAAACGATATACCCCTCTCGTCTGTCGAAAGATAACATGTCGACGTCGCATGGATGCGGCGTCGACATGCTGACGTCACAATTTTCTACCCAATTATCACAAAATCCTTAAATGAAGGGTTTGTGATTTTTCATAAGTGGTCTGCGGGGAGTTGGCATGGGGGGTCCCAGACTCCCCATGCGTTCAAAGGGAACCTGCTGGGCCCCACGGTAGCGGGGTTCAGCAGGTGCCCGCGTAAAAATAAACCCTCAAACCCTAGGTATAATGAGGGGGTGGGTTTGTCTACTGTTTGTAACTCAAACGAGGGTATAAAGTTGTACAAAGTGTAAAAAGAAACAAGAAGGGATTTTTGACTCCTGTCGGGGATTCCTATGGACGCCAGTCGGCCGGAATCCCGTCGAAGTCCCCTCCCCCCCACTCCCCACCGCCTCCCGGCAGCCCATCGGCCGCCCGTTCCATCGTGGCCCTCAATCGCGAGGGCCTCGATCGACGGGCGGGTGGGTGGGCTGGTGGGCTGCGAGAGGTTGGGGGGTGGGCGGCGGTTGACGAAGTGCCGACCGACGGATGTCAGCCGGCAACCCCCCCCCCACCCATCGATGCTATCGCGGCCCTCCATCGTGACGACCGCGATGGAGGGCCGCTAGCGTGGCATGCCCGAAATCGCCATGCTTAAGCAACGACATGCGTCGCTGTTTGAGCATGGTGAAAAAGGGGGGGCTGATTGGGCTTTTTTTGCCGGTCATGGACGAATGAGGCTTATTGTTTTGGCAGAGGGGCGGATCGGGCTTATCGATCCAACGGAGGGGCGGATGAGGCTTATTGTTCTGACGGAGGGGCGGATGGGGCTTATCGTTCCGATGGAGGGGCGGATGGGGCTTATTGTTCCGGCGTAGGGGTATATGAGGGTCAAGGGTGACAAAACAAGGGGTAATGGGCATTTTCACCGTTGCCCAAAAGAGCTGTAATGTGGCCACAACAATCATGTCCCTAGTTTCAAAACATACCCCCAAATAGCAAATGGGGCAAAGACTTATATCAACATACATTGCACTACAATATAGAACGTGAATAGATCACAATGATGAGGTGTGGAGCAAAAGACAATTAAACGAATTGGGATGATAAACGAATTGATATTTTGCATAGAATGTAATACAATGACAAGTGCCAAACAAGTCGAGTGCATGTATAGAATGACAAGAATCAAAACTAGGCATATGTTGGATCTATGGTGCTCAAGATGGAAGATGCGTGCGACGTTGTGTCATGAGTGGTCGCTTTGGAGAAACTTTGTTGAGAGTTTGGGGGATTGACAAGTTATCGAGGCGAGAATTAAGAAAATTCTAGCATCACCGAGAAGTTGACCGAACAGTCGAAATATCAACATAGTTCATGATACTTTTGTTGACCCTTCTGAAAGGTAACTAAAAGTGTCAAAACCTTCGGAAGAAAAACGACGGAGGTCGAGGCAAGTGGCCAAAATGCCCTTGACCAAACGGTTAAAAAATTATGAGGATGACGCTCACTGGGCCATAGATGTAAGGATAGAAATGCTGACACGTGGAGTTTAGGAGATTGTGTACGTCATATCATGACCTGGCTTTGTATCTATCCGGTAGAAATACTCCCTTAGACTGACAGTAGAAAGCTCATTGTGGTGTATAGAACCTCAGTTAGAGGTGTTTCACCATCGACGATGCCAAATAGCCTAGTCCCGGCTTCAACTTTATCATCGGACCAGGTACAAGCTCCCATCACTGAGTGCATGTCACATCTCTTAGAGAGCAGCACCTACTTTGTAGACAAGTGTGACATGGATGAGATCAAGCAGCAACTCCTTACCATTAAGGAGAGCTACACCACCTTTGGCATGCTGCCTCCCTCTCTTTTGACCTTCTTTCTAAAAAACTAGTGGGTGGTTGGAAGCCAACCACCTTCTACTGCCTGCTCATAATTCATAGAATACCATACATTAGCCAGGCAATTGCAAAAAGCCATAACTGGATCAGAACAAATGTCTCAAAATGGCTTGGCTCATAAAAACAAATTGTGGTTCAACAATAGCCTACATATCTCAAAGAGTGTATTTCCTTGCCTCTTGAGATTGAGAGTTTGAGGCTCCTCTAAAACATGATCCTGGCTACGAACGATGTGGTTGCTCTCTACCCCAGCATTCCCATGTCGAGAGTACTCAACTTCAATCAAGGCTCCACCATCGAGACCAAGAAGACCTCATTTATCGAGGCCTTTTGGATCAAGAAGCGAGTCATTGATAATTGCCTCCTTTGCTACATCAACAATACATTGATAATTGCCTCCTCTTTTGGACAAACAACCAAGAAGACCTCATTTATTTGTTCAACACCTTCAACGACATCAACAAAAACATCAACATTACATGGAATATCTACAATGTTACCATTGAATTTCTTGAAGTAACACTCTATAAAGGTAAAAGGTTTGGGACATCATTTATGTTCGATCTGGAGACAAACCACAAACTGATAAACCGATATCGCTACCTTCCTTTTCACAACTACCACATTCGGAGCTGTCTAAGGACGTTCATCTACTCTTAACTCTGACAATACCTTCTTCTAACATCAACCACGGAGGGCTTTCACGACATTAAACAAATTTTCTTTGCTCACCTTCAAGATCACAATTACACTGAGAAAATCCTTTGTCCAATCTTCTCACACGTTCTCTACGCCCGTCGCCACCAAGCACTTCTTCAGCCTCATGGAAAAAATCCTCATGCCATTCAACGAACCCATGTACGACCCTTGGTGCTAAAAACTCTCCCAACTCCAAGAGCGAAGTGGTTACATCTTGGTCAAGAGCTACAAAAATTTTATAAACTTCTCCAACTGTAACGGTCCGTGTCTCCAGCTCCTGCTCTGAAGTCGTCGTCGGAGTTCGCAGAATGGCGTTCTCAGTCCGCGTCAGGGGTTTTCCCCCTTCGCGAGACTGAGGGGCAATCGTCATCAACGACCCAGAGCAGGGAGACTCGAATATTTCGAGTCTCCGGAGGCCCATTTCCGTTTTTAGCCAAACCCCTGGTTTTGGGACCCAAACCGGGGGTTTTTACCTCGAACTCGTGTGTTCGCACGAGTTATTCCGTTTGTTTTACGTCGAAGTTCGTCGTAAACGAACTTCGAGTTTTGTTTTGTCGTTCTGGCGCGAAATCGTCGCGTGCGAGGCACGCTGGCGATTTCGCGCCAGT
>SZWC01005919.1:32479-43181 GCA_023375785.1 Penium margaritaceum
TGCCTTCCCCCATTCCCCTCAATTGAAGGTGTGTATGTGGCGGGTGAACACGGAACTGTACGATAAATACCACGTGACTGACCAGGTTGTGTACATAAGTGAACAGGTCGATTCATAGATCGAGTCCGCCTGTCATCGATACATCAAGATCGACGGTCAGCAGCGGCCGATTGATACAAGCTTATAAATTCTGAGCTCATCAATCGGCATTCAGTAATTGTTTTCTGAATTTTACATAATCTAGACTTTTTCAATATTATACAACCTTCGATTGTAACCCTTGAAACTCTGTCTGGTCACCCTTTCAAACTAATTGGACGGCTGATGAATGCCGAAAGAATCTGCCATCAAAGCTCCTCATACAGAAAAATGGATACTCGAGCATTTCCTTTTCCGTCTGATGTTTTGCCAGGTGCTCCTGTGCCGGATAACTACCAGATGGCAGCTCACATGCAGGTCGAGCAGCACTGCTGGTCGAGCGGCAGCTTAATTTTCAAGGCTGCCGGTAAAGCGGCTGTCAAGAAAAACACAGGTAACAGTGTCCAAAGATGACCACTGTTCCGGTTTGGTTTTGAAACTATTATCAGGACAGTTATGAGTGAGCGGATGAAAGTACAAGAATGACCAATAATAATGAACTGTAATTTATATTTATTTTCTTCTCTTGTCAATGTTCTGAAATTTAGACTTGATTGAAAATTTGATTGAGGGTACATTGAATTGAGATTGATTGGTAAGGAGTGTTTTTCTTTCCAGATTTGTGCACTTACTCCCTTCTTCAATGAAACCACACTTCTCTTGTATTCACCTCCACATTCACTCCTTACATGCAGTATCACATCACATCCCCCCACTCTTACCTACCTTGAGCCTTACGTAGAAAACATCGTACACTAGTGGCTTTTTTCATTCTCAGAAGTCTTACTCATTCCTACACCTCCACATACACTCCCCACCTACACTTTCACATTGCATCAATACTGTTGAAATAACTGAAATCTCCTTGAGTCTTCTAGGATATTTTTGTTACAAACTCGGCCTCTTGGGACATGGTGGATCAGAGTCTTGCTCCGGGCTATTTGTGATGTTTCCCTGAGTGGAAATCAGGGAATGTCACCTCTACATGCCCAGGAATCCGTGGGGCAAATGATCAACAGCCATGACGATGGATTCTCCGATTGCATGGCTTCCATTGCCACATCATCACTTGCATACCAAAGGGGTGAGAGATCGTCAGCATATACCTTAGTGACTTTTTCATGTTTTAGTTACTTCTTCTTCATCAACAATTCTACTGATTTCCTTGATCTGACATTTTGCTGTCCCACCTGACTCCTCTCTCAACAAATACTCCACACCCTCCACCCAACCACATCTACTCCAATATACTACAAACATCAACACCTAGTGCATGATTTCACACAGACTACACTCATTCACTCATACACCTTTAAAACCTGGACACAAGTTAACATCCGCATGCACACATCACAAACACTTCTTTCCACCTCCACATTCACTTCACACATACACTTTCAACTCAAATCCCCCATCCAACCTATCTATAGCATGTCACACATGATGTTGTACACTAGTGTACATCTGTACTCTAAATACACTCAATAACTCCTACACCTCCTTATGCACTCTCCACATACACTTTCACATTGCACATTTCCCTCTCTCCATCCAACTTACCTATAGACATCCATACATAAATTAAAAAATCATAATGATATATATCCAAATTATAAGTTGAGAGATCATTTATAATCACGAGAGACAATAAAATCTCCCCTTTGGTATGATTTTTCATTTATATGATTATTTGACATATACCATCTATCCACGTATACACCAGTGTACACCTTCATCCACATCAAACAAAAAAATTTCTACACCTCCTAGTGCACTTCACACATACACTTTCATCCCGTACCACCCTCTCCCATCTTCCATCCTCCTCTCACTTGAACACTGGAACACTATACACTTGTGTATTAGTTCACATGCAACCAACACACTTAAGTGTACACCTCTAGATTAACTTCCCACGTACACTTCGCTCACCTCCAAACCCCCCTCGCACCTCGTCGTGGCCTTTCCCATAGGAAATTTTACATTGGTGTATGATCGCACCCACACGAAACTCGAGGATTCATACACGTTCACATTCACTCTCCATATGCACTTCAACCTAATTACCCCTTATCCACTCCCATGTACGTCCACATCAATCCACATAGTCCATTACACAAGTGTTCATTTTTACTCACAAAACTCTTGGTGATTCATACACCTCCTTATGCACCCCCCAAATGCACTTTCATCCCACACATCCCCTAAAAACGTCTACAAACACCATATTTATACAACACATTCAACATTGTGAGAAAGCTGTTTCCTAGAACCTTCATGTTACACCATATCCCTTCATACACATTTCTTGTAGTGTATAAAATGAATTTGATTAAATCTACTTCCACTATGCATGATTGATGAGATACATGCGACTGTTGGCGATGAACCATCAAGATTATGGATACATGTCAATCACAGGACCAAAAAAAATCCGAGGAGCAGTTATTGAGTACCTCACGTACCCCCCTCCTCCCCCAAAGGCCTATTTTATATAATGAGGTGTACTGGGTAGTAAATATCCTGGATAAAAGAAACTTTACACAGGTTGAATATTGAAAGTTATTTTTTTCCTTCCATTTTGCGAGCTATCTCCACCCAAATACAACCCATAATGCACTCTCCATGTGCATTTTGGACTTTTGAGGTGGAGGGGGGTGGAGGAAATCGGCGGCACCTCACAATGAAAGGAATCTTCACAGAATTAAGAGTCATAATGCCTCTATTTGTGCATTGGGTAGTGTGGTTGATACATTCTATAAGATTGGCAGTACTTCCTAGGTGCATGTCTTTTACACCTTTGATGATATCCCAATGAGGGTCAACACAAGCACTAATGTTCAACATGAAGACGGCCAACCATAAAGACCTTGAACTAATGAGATCAAAAGTTTGTGCCCAACGATCAATGCCAAAATGTCAAGAACAAGTATGCTGGAGATTTACTCCTCACCATGGTGGCTGTGAGTTGAAAATAGAACACCAAAAAGTCATGCACGTGAGGCTCATTTTTTTAACGAGTCACCCTCTAGAGAAAAAATCCGGAGCTCACATCCTGGCAGAAGAATTTTTACCCGACCTAGATGGAGGTAAAAGATTGGAGCAAGGAAGTTGGCCTGTCTTCTAAAGACTTTCTCCTTGCTTCTAGAAGGTCAGGAAAGGGCCCAGGTAGGAGGTGAGCTCTCTACAAGGAAACTGGAGGTAGCATAAACTTGTGGTCACATTTTAGATACTATTAGCAAGATGATGGTTTTAGGAATGGCTTGAAGATTCTAATGGTGGAAAGAAATTCCTATCTAGGTAGGGGAAAGGAAAGCCTATCAAGGGATACTCCGGAATCCACGGAATTCTTATGATTTTTCAAACTGGGCATTCTTCTGTTTCTTCAACAAGAACATGTTACCTTTATAATAAGAATCAATGTCATCATGGACCAGCAAAACCACGTGGTAGAATGGGAAATGCCGTCACCCATGGCACAATAGGGTGGAAGAGAAAAGCGGAAAAGAGAGGTGCAAGAATCAGAATGTCAAAAAAAGTTCCTCCCCCTCCAGAAGATCCGTGTAACGGAGATCCGACAGAGCAAGAGGGCCCAGAGGCCATGGCCTCAGCGGTGGGATGGCTGAATCCGCACCAAGTGAAAAGTCCAGACCGCCCAGCCACAGGCTGGAGATCAGACCTGAGGTTCTTTGGTGTTTTGGAAATAATGGATCACGGGCTAACAAATGCTACTGTTCTAGTACCTAGATCAAGATTTTTATTCTCAGAGATTTGATTTCAAATAGATTTTCACCAAGGATAGGTGGTTGGAGGAAATTGTACTTTAATTTCATTTAATTTTCTTTGGGTCTGCTTCAATTTTTTAATCCCTGTGTACACAGTTTCAGCAGTGTATGTTCTTAGAATATGATAAGACATAGAAAATGAATGCGGTCAATGTTTCCTATGACACCCTTTGGAAATCAAAGTATGTTTGGAAATATAAGAAGGTTTATGAATGTTTATTGTAGGAAGAAGCATGAAAATGTATTAAAAAAGTTTATGAGAACATGTAAAAGATCAATCTACTACTGCAGGATGACGGAAGTGGTCTGTGCTTTTACTTTGCGAGAAGTACACAAGTACCAAACACCATGGCTGATGATAATTTGCCTCTTTCCTGAATCTGGTACATTTTTGCAAACACAGATAGACAAATACAAGCAGCAGGGAAGATTGCCTCCATGAACATCACTGACAATATCCTTCCAGAGATGCAAGAATCTGGACAGTCCAGCTGTTTCTTTCATAAGGGGGATAGTTATGGGTTGTTTATCTGTCAGATACTGACAGATACATAACCCATTACACAATTCACTTTTGTGGGGAGGAAGGGTTGGAGTTCGGGCTTGTCAGATGTCGAGACCCTCTCCTGCAAAAGCTGGAGGTCTATTGGGTTGATGTATCGGACAATGTATGAGGGATATTGGATGAAATTTCATGGACATATTGTCTCAAGAGGAAGGTTGAGGAAGCGAAACCCAGAAGAATGGTGTTTCATTTGTGAAATTTTATCATTGTTTACCAAATAAAAAGCACGTTACACACTCCAAATAAAATGGGGAGGGAGGGGGGCCTGCCAATAATGTGGCAGCTTGACTGTTGTTTACATGGGGATTCTACCACAAGGTGGCTGAAATGGGTGCCGTTTTCTAGATAATGTGAGCACACTTGAGAAGATTTTTGTTTTTACCAAAGGTGAACATTGTTTATGCCTTCAGATCATGCAACTATGTTCCAGAAATTCATTTTCTTTTCATCAATTAAATCATACCTAAAACCGAGAAATTTAAATGATACAATGCTTCTTGTTCACCTATGAGCATTTTTCTTCTCAATTTTCATACTTTGTGGGGTTCACCATCCAAAAAATTCACTCAATGCAAATTCTATTACAGGGGGGGGGAGGGTGAGGAGATTGGACAAGGGGTCCAACCAATGTAACGTGGAAACATCCTCCCTCCCCCCCCCCCCTCACTCATGAAAATGCTGAAAATCTATTGTTTAGGTGTATTGGGCAGCATATATTGGGTGGGAAAATAACAGTAAAAAAACTTACAGAATTTAGATACGTGAAAAAGAAGCAAAAAATTGGTATCATGAAGTTTGAAAACTAGGGTAAGTCATGTGACATCCATCACAAAAACTCGCAAATACACTCGCCCAATACATTTGGGAGAGAGGGGGAAGGTTGTGTGCTATTACGGACATGGCTGTCATGCCGGACATTGTTCACCAGGGTACAGTTTTGGTTTGTGTCCCACACTTATTACGGTTAACCTTCAACTGCATTTGGCCAACCCATTTATCATGCTTTGGGTGGGGAGGGGATCAGAGATGAGCTGTAGAGAGTGTTGACGAATCCCCTCCCTCTCCAAGTATTCCAAAATTTAATCGTGTTCTTGTATAATACAGTTCGTACGTGGATTTGGAACGGATTACATATGGATTGATTTGTTACATATTGCCCCGTGCCATGCCCTGGAGTTGCCGTTTTAAGGGTGATGACTCCAGATCCTTGTACAATGCATTTTTGCATGCATGGATGGATGTTTCAAAAAATAGAGGACACGCTGGACCAGCTGTAATTTTAATCGCAGCAATCGGCTAAGATTTGAGGGAGTTATGGTCCGTCAAAGTTGGGAGGTGGTGCTGGCCGTCCGGGTTTGGACGGCAGACTTGGTACCGGCCGGAAAATTGATCCGGCGGTGACCAGTTCGACTCCCACCACGCACACCATGGCCGAGGCGCCCCTTGGGGGATGCTAGCAGAAATATACCATGGTTCATTGGAGCAATGTGCGCTTCGGAATGGCGGTCTGATGCTTCATTGGGGTCCAGGGCGCTTCGGGCGCCCGTCACTCACGCTAGTACTCTGTCAGGAACAAAGACTCAATGATGCACTCCGAATCGCATATCGGGCGCTACGGTGGTCCAAATCGCACGCGGTTTGGTGCGTTGGAAATCTTGTGACTAGCACTATAACTTTTCTGAGGTTGTCCGTGTCCTGTAATCCACTCAAATTGATCCCCAGCCCTTCAAACTTTGGGTGTTGCTGAATTCTGTCAGAACTGTGCTCACATAGTGTGTGGCGACCAGAAAGCGCACACTTCGTCTAAGACTGCTGCCCAAAAGAGTTGTGAACCTCAGGACGTGGTCAGGCCACGTTGGAACCACATTTCCAACAAAGGGTTATGGGCCCACAGCCCTAACCGGTCCCAAACGTTCACGGCTTCCGCGGCGGACAGGAGGAGCGTCTCGGACAACCTCGCTGTCAACGTCTGACGACCCAGGTAGCAGAAGCGCAACATGGCGCTGAGAACGGAGTCGCATCTGATCCAGAAGTATGCGGGTGGCCCTGGCTTTGGGCTGTGGAGGTGGCACTTTGAGATCTACCTCAAACACAAGGGGCTACTCGAAGTGATGAAGGGCACGGAGGTCCTCGACGAGAAGACCGCGACAGACGAAGAGAAGCAGGCCTTTGCAAAGTAAAATACTGAGGCGCTCATGCTCTTGCTGTCGTCTACTGCCGAGAAACAGTGGGGCTACTTCCAAGGCAGCGCGCTGGCTGCCAAGGCATGGCAAAAGCTTTGCACCATCCACCAATCGACGTCGCTTGCAAACCGGATCTTCGCGATGAAGCGACTTCTAACGGTGAGGATCGAGGAGGGCGAGGACATCCTCGCCGCCATGCAGTAGATTGAGTCGCTCGCCTCGCAATGCAACGGTGTGGGGTGGAAGGTTGACTCTCAACTGCAGGCGATGGCTCTCCTCATGGCTCTACCTGACAGTTGGAGCCCCCTCATTACCGTCCTCGGTGGATGGGCGGAGGACAAGCTGACCTATGGCGCAGTCGCCGAGTATATCTGCAACGAGGCGCAACGTCGCAGTGGCAGCGAGGCCTCGTCGTCCTCATAGGCCCTGGTCACCAAAATGCGTGGTGGCGGCAGTGGTGGCAAGGGAGACGGCGGAAAGGGTGGCGGCAAGAAGGGCGTCAAGAAAGGTGCGTGCCACAATTGTGGCAAGGAGGGCCATTGGGCCCGCGAGTGCCCGCAGGAGGCGAAGGCCAGCGGCAAGGACGCCAAAGGCAAGAATCCTCAACGGCACCACAAACCACAACCTCAAAGGGGCTAACAGGCGGTGCCTGGATTCCGGCGCCGAGGAGCACACCCAAGTCGAGAAGGTGGGATTCGTCCGCTACACCAAATCTGCCAAGTCTATGGTGGTCGCGAACGACAAAGTCGAGCCGGCGGCCGGCCAAGGAGACGTTGAGGTGGAGGTGGAGGTGAACGGTAAGACGATGTTGCATTTCATCCATGATGTGCAACATGTCCCCGGCCTGGCTGACATTCTAAGTGTTAGTCGCTTGACGGATAAGGGATATGAGGTGCTCTTCCGTAGGAAAGGCGCAGTGGTGCGCATGGACGGCGACGGCGAAGTCGTGCTGGAGGCAAAGCGTGAGGGCGGTCTCTACATCGTGGAGACAAAGGTGATCCCCGTAGCAGCAGACACAGCAGATTGCAAGAACGTGTCGTCAACTTGGCCAAAGGAGGGGGAGCTGATCTGGAGCTCTGGTACCGGTGGCTGGAGCATTCATCGCCCGCAGTTGTGAAGGAGATGGCGAAGCACGACATGGTCCGCGGCCTCGACATCATCGGTGTAGCAGACGCGGTAGCAAATGGAGCAGCACACAAAAAGTGCGAGCTTTGCATTTTGGGCAAGGCGAGGCGCAAGCCGTTCAACGAGAACGTGGGGCGCGCCCAGGACCTGCTGGAGATCATGCACAGTGATGTGTGCGGACCGTTCAAAACGCCGTCAAAAGGCGGCGCGCGGTACTTTGTCACCTTCATCGATGACTGCAGCAGAAAACTCTACGTGTACTTCATGCAGCGGAAGGGCATGGTGCTAGACCGGCTGAAGGAGTACGTCGTCGCAGTGGAGAGGCAGACTGGCCGCAAGGTCAGAGCGCTACGCAGCGACAATAGCGGAGAGTACGTGGGTTACAGTGGGTGGCTGAAGGAGCAGGGCATCAAGTGGGAGCACACAACTCCCTACTCGCCACAATCTAATGGCGTGGCGGAGCGAGCAAACCAGACGCTGCTGAACATGGTACGTACGATGCTCGTGGACGCGGGATTGCCATAGAGCTTTTGGGCGGAAGCGGTACGTACGGCAAGCTACACCATCAATCTGACCCCGACGGCGGTGCTGAAGGGGAAGAGCGGTTGGAAGATGCTGCAGGAGGTATGGAGCGGGCGCAAGCCAAGTGTGGCACACCTTAAGGTCTTCGGGTGCAAGGCGCACGCGATGGTGCAGGCGACACAACGGCGCGATGGAAAACTGGATCCACGCGCCAAGCCGTGTCTCTTCCTTGGCTATGAGAGCGCGCTTAAGGCGTACCGGCTCTACGACGTGAGCAAGGAGGAGATCTTCAGCAGCCGTGACATTGAGTTCGACGAGCATCAGACCTACAGCAGCAGCAGCAGTGACATCGGCGAGGTGGACCCTCTGAAGCAGGGGGAGTGGTTCCAGCTCCTAACCAATGAGGAGGAGCCGGCGGACGCCGACACTGACGAAGAGTCTTTTGAGAGCGACGGTGCTGGGGTGCAGCAGGGCGGCGGTGCAAACGCAGGTGTTGTAGAGGCACAGGACGCAGCAGCCGAAGCGGAGGAGGCCGAGGACGTGAACGGGGCTGGCGAGGAGCAGCAACAGGACCAGCCACCGGCGTCACCAAAATCACCGTGACGCAGCCGAAGGCAGCGAAATGTGGCAAAACGGTATGACGCAGCAACGGGCAGCTGGATCGGCATGGCGCGGTGCATGTTGGCAGCCGTAGCGGATCCTGAAACCGTGCAAGAGGCGCTTGCACGACCTGAAGCGGAGCAGTGGGACGCGGCTATCAAGTCAGAGCTTGCGTCCATTGCCGAGAACGACACTTGGGAGCTCGTGGATCGGCCGAAAGACGCCAAGGTCATCGGTTCCAAGTGGGTCTTTAAAACAAAGTACAACAAGGAGGGTACAGTGGAGAAGTACAAGGTGCGGCTGGTGGCGAAGGGGTTTGCACAACGCAAGGGCGAGCACTACGACGAGACGTTCGCCCCCGTCGCCAAGTTCACGAGCATCCGGGCGATCCTCGCAGTAGGAGCTGCCAAGGACATGGAGCTGCACCAAATGGATGTGAAAACTGCGTTCCTGAACGGTATTCTCGACAAGAAGATCTTCATGGAGGTGCCGGAGGGGGTGGACGCGCCGGAGGGCAAAGTGTGCAAACTGTGCAAGTCCTTGTACGGGCTAAAACAGACGCCAAGGTGCTGGTACCAGCAGATGGATGGCTACATGGTGCAGCTCGGCTTCAAGCGCTGTGAATCTGATCACAGTGTGTACGTGCGCCGCAACAACCAGCTCCATCAGATCGTCGCACTCTATGTGGACAACCTGATTTTGTGTTCATCTGACCTGCAGGCTCTACAGCAGCTGAAGGAGCAGCTGAGCAGCAGATTTCAGATGTCTGACATGGGGGAGTTGGAGTACTACCTCAGGGTGAGCATAACGCGGAACCGGAGGACGCGCACTCTTGAGCTGGGGCAGGCCAAATACGTGGCCGACGTGCTGAAGCGATACGACATGGAGGACTGCAAACCGGTTGGCAGTCCGGTCTCCACAACCTGTGACCTGAGCGCGGCAATGTCGCCGCAAACAAAAGAAGAGCGGGAGGACATGGCGGGGGTGCCGTACCAGTCTGCGGTGGGCAGCCTCATGTACGCCATGGTGGCGACTCGACCGGACCTGGCCTACGCGGTGGGTCAAGTGAGCAGGTACGTGGCCGATCCAGGACCACTACACTGGCAGGCGGTCAAGCGCATCCTCCGCTACCTGCAGGCGACGCGGCACGCGTGCCAGAGGTTCGACGGCAAGGGGAGGACCGACCCCTTGCGACTGGTCTGCTACACGGATGCAGACTACGCCGGCGACATGGACAAGCGAAAGTCCACCCCTGGCGACGTGTTCTTCCTCGTAGGTGCAGCGGTCTCGTGGTGCAGCAGAAAACAGGACTGCGTCGCCACCTCCACAGTGGAAGCAGAGTACATCGCTTTGGCCGAAGCGGTCAAGGAGGCGGTGTGGCTCCGTAGGCTATTGGGGAAGCTCGGCGTGCCGCAACGGGAGCCTACGGTGGTACAAGAGGACAACACCGGCTCCATCTCGCTGACCAACAACCAGACGCAGCACAGGAGGATGAAGCACATTGACGTGCGCTACCACTATGCGCGCGACATGGTCCAAAAGGGACAGGTTGTGCTACAACATTGTAGTACAACGCACATGCTCGCGGATTGCTTGACCAAGGCGCAGCCCAGAGATCGGCATGTCCTCAGTGTGGCAGGCCTTGGGCTTACGGGCTATGATGGGCTCAAGAGCGCTATGGAAGATGAGCAGGAGTGAGCAGGGAGGCATCCGGCATGGCAGGAGCAAGGGGGAGATTGTTACATATTGCCCCGTGCCATGCCCTGGAGTTGCCGTTTTCAGGG